>JARHVA010003816.1:1407500-1530000 GCA_037957365.1 Torreya grandis | reverse complement strand
TAGATGTTAATAGCGAATATCATAAATAAGTGATCTAAAATAAGTATGTAAAGATAAAATAGAATAACTTGGGGATGGATGCATGATATACAACATGGATTCAAATGGTTGGGAAGCTACATGATATTCAACACGACATCAAAATTGATAAAACTAAGCAAACATGTCTCATGGACATGATACACACAAATAAAGATTACATGCAATGCATACAAAACACATATTAAAATGCCTAGGGGAAACATATAATGGAAATGTTCAAATTTCACTCACATGAATATAGAAATATAATGAAGGCTTAGAGACACACAATCCAAATAGAAAATACACACAAGACATGAAGTAGGAAAGAAAACATGAAAACATGCATAAACACATGTATTTGATCAAAAAAATAAAGTTGTAACACTATTAAATTGAGTAACTTAGTTAAATGATAAATTATCAATGTGTTATTAAGTGAGAAATATTGATAGATGTTATGCTATGTAAATAACTTATTTATAAACAATAAGGGACAACCAAAGAAGGATAAAACTTGTGTGCAATATACCTACTGTGAGTTTGATGATGCATATACAAGTTACATAATGTATGTTTGTGGTTTGGATCTAAGAAATTATGAATTATGATTGTTGGGAAAATAGTGGGTTAATAGGACAATAATAGGATGTGCTACTATCTGGTTGTAGTTTCTAAGTCCAAGACTATGAAATGACCGACAACTATGTCTAGGAATGGAAACTTATATACTCTAATGTATACTTGTGAATCATATACGATATGAAATGAGATATAAATAGGTAGTGAATATTTGTGCACAAATTAATTGATGTAAATGAAATAAATTCAATCATGCATAGGTATTTATTTTTTTCTTAAAATATCTATTTTTAAAATATTTTTGCATATATATGTAAAGTGAAAAAGATAAAATGGAAAGATAGATACTAACTGATATGACCCATAACCTGGGGATCAAAACTGAGTGTCCTTATAATTCACCATTGATACAAAAACATGGGTGCCAAAGAAGGACATTTGATATCAATGGTTAGGAAAGAATGATATTGCTTGGTAGAGACCAAGGTGACTTTGGTCATAGGCACTGACTCAAATATGTGTTAAAAATGATTTTATGCATAGATAATCCAACATTATGACTTGTTTTGATATGTACCCTCATGATCATATAAATACAATCTCCTCAATAATATGTCACATACCTCAAGAGGTGTGATGTCATAAGGGATGTTATCCTCAATATGTTTAACTTTGTACTAGTAAGTGCATTGTTTTTAGATCTACATATGTTTCCCCTATTGCATCCACTCTAAATAATATGGCTTAGGGTATAGAGTAGTGGTAAGACCAAGGTGTTGAGTCATTGAATTATAATTATCTTATTCTAACTACCACTATTGATGATGACACAGAGAGGCTGACCTTTCACCCAAAACTTGGTGTGTATGAGACATTTATGCTCTTCATAGATGTTGATCATAGTGGTTCTTATGGTTAGATAAGAAACATTTGGATAAGTGTTATCCATTAGTGTGGGTATTGACATATATTTTTCAAGATGGGGAGAATGTGCATGGAATTTAGAGTCATCATAGGTGGATGAGTAATGGAAATGGCACCACTTATCACCAAACTTCTTCTTTCCTTTGTCTAAATTAGAAGGCACAATAACCTTAGAGTTTTGTGTAGTCTTATAAGGCTAATCACTTTTATGATAAGGGAAATGCTTCTAAATAAGGGAATATGATGTCAAGTTATGTTAGGGGTAGACCTTATGCATTATTTTAGAAGAAGAGGTGGTACACTGCTTTATATTTTACTTGGATTTGATCTTGGTGGCATTATTATATGCTTTCCCCAGAGTGTGTAAAGTTAAGTACTCTAAGTTTTTATGGATATAAGGTGAGACTCCTCTGATGTAATTTAACACCCTAGATTATACACTCAAATTATCTTGTAGGCATGTAAAGTAGTCATGAAATATGTTGGTTTAGTCTTCCATTGACTGATCCTTGCACTAGTGTAGTTTTTGGAACCCAATGTATTAATCTTCAAAGTGTCAGAGAAGTTAGTATTACTCCTTTAGCACATCAAAAAAGTCTTTCATGATTTGATTAGAATACACTCCTATGCACTGAAGGTATCCCACCATTGAATAACTAAAATGAACATCTTTAGTACTAAAAATTTGATCTTCTTAGCATTGGTGAAGTAACTAATTATGAATTATGCCTTGAGTTATTAAATCTAGGCATATAATTCTTTGGGATTGATCTTACATTTGAATAGGGTGATGTTGAGATTGATTTGTACTTTAAAGGGATATTTTTACTGCACCATTATGGAGTGTACTATTGATATGGTTAAGAAGTTGTTGGGTTTAGTTATATTATCAATTCATAGAAATGACTAAAAATTTTGGTGTGCTATGCATCCAATGTATTGGAAATGAGCCTTCAAACTTTTGGGTTGCTTCAAGTTAATTTTGGGAGTCAACTATCTTATTCTTTTATGATGTTCTTATGAATTATTTGAAATAGAACTTACTATAAAACATTATCTCTCTTGTTGTTCTCATGTGGCTATATGCATAGAAAGGAATAGAGAAAATATCTAATACTAATGATCTACACCACTGGGCTCATGACTGAGTGTGTGGTGGATAAGTGAGTTTAGTTATGAAAAGTGAATGCATAGAGAGTATTCAAATAAGATAATCAAACACACATTTAGTGGAGTAGAATTCTTACCTACAAGAAATGGAAAATCTATTCATAAATCAAAGAATAAGGAATATAGAGTACAATTTATATAGAGCAAGTTTATAAAATAGATCTATGGAGTATGATAATTATGTTACATCTATGTAAATGAAATTGATCTAGATATCTCATTAATTATCTAACTAGATGCATTTGTTACATAATTAACATGCATACTATAAGAGTAATGATAACTATTGTACAGCTACAAATGAGGATGGTGATAGGTGTATTGATCTACTATCAGATGTGGTAGTTGGAAAAAGTTTAAAGAGTTAGGGTTGTCTTCAATGATTCCCAATTTTGTAATCCTTAGTTGATGGATAATAGCTAGTTGGGCCATATTTTAAATCACACGGTCAGGGTAGGCTAACAAATAATTACACTAAGGTTAGGTAAAAGGAGCTGGTGAGTCTATGAATAAATAACCATGAAGTGCACAGAGTTACATAGTATGGAGTGCATAGTTTATAATATAAGGTGAACACTACAAAAAATTATATGAGCAATCATGATACATGTGCATAAGGTTACAAATAAACTTCAATCAAAATAGTTTGAATGTTTGTATGATAGGTGTAATCTCTACATAGAAGAACACACAAGGAGTGTGTTTGAATATGCAATATCTAAACATGGATCATTTATCCTTTCTTGAAGATAAAGGGTCTCCATTGCATTAGTGTGGATCTAAGTAAACTAAACTTAATGCCACTAAAAAGTGTACCACTTAGATTGATCAACATATTTACCAACCTTGACCACTCAAAAAAGTTGATTTGTGTCACAACGGGTGTGTGTGTCTTTCACTTTTATGATCTAGTCTTGTATAGGGTGTAAGTTTTCAAGATATAAATTATAAGGTTGTTGTGTCAATGATGGATCAATAATTGATAGAGTATTAGGATTTAGAAGTTCCACATTGAATACTAGGTGCATGACCATATATAAAGGTACATCAAGAACACAAGCATTCTCACCAGCTTCATGTAGAATGGTGTAAGGACCATATCATAGAGGATTTATCTTTTGGTATGAACCTTTAAATCATTCCTTCTAAAGGTATAACCAAACTTTACCACCAAATCAAAATGCATGAGGTGTTTAATGTGCATCATGGCACTCCTTTTACTTTGATTGTGTGTGAGATAGGATATGTTAAAGTTTCTAATCAACAAACGTGATTTATCAAATAAATTTATGAACTTTATCCACTTCCTATTATTATGTGTGTAATTTAGTTTCAATGGGTGCATGGTAGGATATGTCGAAGGGTGCCGAAGGTTGAAACCCAATACATGTTTGGAATTTACCATGACCCATAGATCTATTTAGTGCTCTATTTTAGGCATGGTGAATTCACAAGATATTATCACCCCAAGTGTAAGCATGTGTGTAGTTATGATTCAAAGAATATGAACAAACATGTGATTTATCACTTTAATTTTTCCATATGTCTATGGAAGAAAACTTGTCAATTGATCTAGTTGCATACTGATCAAGTCCCATAATGCTTCCCAAAAGTGACTTGTAAAGTGAAAATATCAATTAGAGATGATGGATGTTGGAAGCCAAAAATGAACCCAAGTTGAAGAAAGATTTCATAGTGATAGCTATGTCAATGTCCTTATTATAAGTCACCATGATAGCCATCTTGGAAAACTTATCTACTACAATTATTATCCTAGTTTTTGAATAATGGTTAAAAGGCTAAAATAAGTTAAATTTAGTAAAATTCAAAGCTATTCAATGGTATAATTTCTATTTTTATAGAAAATTGATCTTTGTAATGTCAAATTGTGTAAAAAGGTTTTGAAAAAATTCTAAAGTATACCTTTGTTAGATAAAATTTCAAAAAAATATCAAAGACCCCTATGATCTTGACAAGAGTGAAAATACATCCTAAAAAACTTGAGATCCTTGCAAGCAAATCTTGTATAACTCAATGGATTTGAAAAAACTTCCATTAGATCCCAAGAGGTGTGTTAGAACCCATCCAAACCTGATAGGCATGCCAAAAATACCAAAATGGTCTGACCTATTTGTCAACATCATCAAGATTTAATAACCTTGTAAATAGCCTCCTTGAAATTTAACATATTTGCATGCATAACTTCAAAACTCTACCAATCTATAGGATAAACCCTATTTTTTTAGCCATTAATGGTTATCTCCTCTACACATGTGGAGGTATATATATTTTCCATCCACATCCATTTCTGGTCACATCTCTCTATAGAATATTTGAAATATTCTTATGTGTTTCAATCACCTCTACATCATCCTCCATCCATTCATTACAACCAACACCATATTGGACTCTTTTTATCTGATGGCTAGGCTTTGAATCTTGACCAAAGGTAGGTTATTTTATATCCCTTATTTCCTTTTGTAGTTAAAAATTCTAATTCTTATAGCTTTTCCTCAATTTTTTTTGTCTATAAACTACCTTGTTTTCCATTTTTGGGTCTTATAATTTTTTTCCTCAAAAAATCAAAAATTTAACCTAAACTATGGATTTTTGCACTTCATATACCCAACATTTTCTTTCTCTCTATGAGATATTTGCTACCTTATTTTCATCCTCATTGGGTCCTAACCCCTTATTTACACCTACATGAGGCCCTGATACACCTAATTATAGACATATTAGACTCTAATAGATGTGCTAACATAACCATAAGAACTTGATAATAGTGTTAACACTACCTTTAAAACCTGACACTAGTTCTTACATTACCTTAGATTATAACACTCTTACAAACAACCTCCTCAAATTTTAGCACTCCCATGAGCAATTTTTTTCTATAAACAAGGTTTTTCACTAATTTTTAAATATATCATCTTTTTTAAGTACAATATAGTATAGGGTTTGTCACTTGGGTGGTGTACTTTTCTTATATGTCAACATCTAAGACCCCCACCAAAGGCAATCAAATAAAACTCATCCAAAGATGATCTTGTAGGGAAAAAAAGGATCAAAGATGAAATAATTATTTAAAGGTGCTGTTTCTCCATCGATATTGGATTCAAATTTTAAACATATAACTACTACTAATCTAGGATATATCAACATGGAAGAATTTTCGAACAAAATCAATGGGGTACATAAAATAGATTATGGTCAAAGTATACATGATAGTGAATTAATAAATACAACTACTTTTATAACTTCATTAAAATGTCAAAAATTAGTCTTGACCATAGATAAACATTATGACCTTTAGAAAAGGTAGGTGTTAAATCCCAAAGGATAATTTATCATATGTTTAGCTCTAGAACATATTGCTAAGCTACTATATTTTCTAGAATGGGAATCATATGTTAACTTGTCTTCCACTTAAGCTCAATAATTCTGGGATGATAACATCAATTCTTGTGCAAAATAGGTGAATAATAAATGGATAACAAAACCTAAATATATGTATATAAGGCTTCCAAATAATATTTCTAGGTTTGAATTCATGAATGAAGTGAATGACATGATCACACTCTTACATAGAGTGGTGGGAAGCCTAACTACAAGGAACTTCCAAAATTGGATGTATAAATATATATGGATTGTTATAAAAATAAATGATACATCAACTAGGGGAAATTGATTAGTGACTCAACCCATAACTAGTTAATTAAAGTCAAAACAACTTCCATAATCTACATGATTTCATATCTAGTCTATGTAGTTTCTATGAGGATATTCTATGGTGAATTGAATCAGGTAGGATATATCAAGACTATAAATATATATGATTCCTACCCTTAAATCACCCTAGAATAAAGTGTTTATCATTTTTGAAGATTAAATGATGTATTCCTTCATTATGTCATCTAAATGTTTGAAAGAAAACCCTACAATATGAAGATATTTCTGGAGGCAATGACATACATTGCAAGATCAGTGTTAAGCACGAGATATACTAAGAGGGGGGTGAATAAGTATATTATATATCTTATAAAACCTTCCATTAAGCAAATTCCACTTAATCAAACATTCAAGATATGCAATGAAACTCAAACAATAAACACCACACAAGATAGAGAGAGACACCAAATATAACGTGGAAACCCAATGTGGGAAAAACCATAGAGAACAATCTCAAGTATATAAATGAGCACCAACCTAAACAATATTTGCAAGCACCAAATTGAAAGAGCACCAACCCCTTTACTGAGCACCAACCCAAAAACTATTCATGAACACCAACCCATAGGAGCACCAACCCCTTTGCCAAGCACCAACCCAGCAATAATTCATGAGAACCAACCCATAGGAGCACTAACCCATTTTTTGAGCATTAACCCAACAACAATTCATGAACACCAACCCACAAGATCACCAACCCCTTTGTTGAGCACCAACCCAACAACAATTTGTGAGCACCAACCCACAGAAGCACCAACACCTTTGTGTATACCACACAACTATCTCTCAATGTTGCTATCTCAACAAATGACAGTTCATTACAACATCTCTTTCCTCTCTCTCACCTTTACTCTTCTAATCTATATGTAACAAATACAAATCATATTCATCTCTCATAATTTCTCTTCTAAGCTAGATATTACAATATCAAATCAACCTCTATCTCTCATATTACAAATGACTTCTCAAGCCTTTATTTATAGCTTTCCAAATGACCTTTGGCCTTCCCCCTTTGTGACCCTTCAATCCTCATGGAAAATGGCACCAAACTTGTATGAACCTTCATATCCTTGCCTTTGAAAAGTCATGTGGTGATCCTTCATTATCAAAAATGTCCTTCCCTCTTTTGTCCTTATCTTGGTGACTTTTTATATTCCTCAAAGTGTCCCTTCATGAGAAATTGTGTCCTTCCTCTTTTGTCTTCACTTGGTGACTCTTGGAATTCCCCAAGATGAATCTTCATGGGAAAATGTGCCCCATCCTTCTTTTGTATTTATCTCTTGACTCTTTGACTTCTCCATGGGCCCTTCTTTTGTCTCATATGCAACCAAAAATATATTCGTTAATATTAAATAAATATTAACTCACATTAGCCAAGATATATCTATATATATATAACATTAAATGTAATCAGGCCTTTATCACCAATAATGCTAGACCTTTGACATCAATGACAATATTTCCAACAATCTCCCCCTTTGTCATTGATGGCAACCTCAATCCTGAAACTGCCAGTTCTTGTCACCTACACATCCTGTCATATAATAACTCCCCCTTACTGTAATATCTTGTACCTATTATTCTCCCCCTTTGACATCAATGGAAAATGGCTCACTTGGAGTTAACACTTAGCTCCCCTTCAATTGATGCTAAACATCAATGGCAGGAAGTAATAAAAATTACTCCCAACTCCTCTCACAAATCTTTGAATGTGTCCTTTGATCGTACCTTTGAGAAGATATCTGACAATACATATACATTATTCCCTGTCCTTTAAGCATCTGTAATCAACTCATTTGAATATTTTATTCTAATCTCATAACCTTATTTATGAAACTTTAATTTATGTCCTTGATCACATATTTGATTAACACTCAACAGATTATGCTTGAGACCTTTTACATATAAAACATTCTTAGTCTTAGTTCTACCATAATCCAAACTCAAAGTACCTTTTATAGCTATCCTAGCAGTGGTTTTATCTCTTAATCTCATTATACCACCATCGATCTTCTTTAGAGTAATGAAATTACTTTTATCTCCTATTATATTCCTCAAACATCCACTATCAATTAACCATGGCTGATCTTTACCTCTTACATGTAGAGTTGTCCGAACCATCATAGAATCTTCATGTTATTTCTTCTACCATGAACATGTCTGAACCTTCTTCTTGATGAATGGAGCTTTGAAACTCTAATCCTTCTTGACTGACTCGAACACGCTTCTGTAATACCAAGCTATGTGTCTGTAGTTGTTGCACTTGTAGCATACTATGGTCTCTTCATCAAAGCTTGATAGAGGAGCAAAAGAGTTGTGGCTTCTGCTTGACTCTACTTGACTTTCCTTCTCCTTATTTCTGAAATGGTTAGCTCTTTTTCTAAATTCTAATTTCTTGTGACCATATCCATTACAATAAAAACAATAGCCATAAAAATAAGACATGCCTGTATATCTCTGACCTGATTGCCTTTTGTAGCTTTATTCCTTCCAACCTTCTCTATTTGAAATGTCCTCTGTATTCTTCATTTCTCCCCTTTTTATTTCCTCTTTTGTAAGAGCTTCAGCATAGTTCTTTTTCTTTTCAAATCCAATCCCTATCTTGTCTGAATTTGCTTTTTGACTTTCCAATATCTTATTCAGCATGTTAGTCCTATCCTCAAATTTTGAATCACTAACTACTTTATCATTGACTACTTTCTCAATATCTTCTTTTAAAGAGGCAATTTCAATAACATACCTTTGACATTCTTTTCTTGTTATTTCCAACTGTGATGTGAGATCTTATTCATTCTTCTTGGCTTCTTCCAAGTGTGCTTGTAGATCTTCAATCATTTCCTTTGACTCCTATTCATTTTTCTTGATCTGGCACTTTAATCTTTGATTCTTCTTCTCAACAAATTTTAATTCTTCAAGGGCACAAATGAGTTATCCTTCCATATTCACTTCAGCTTCCTCTTCCTCTTCTTCTTGAACATCTTCATGCATGGCCATGAATAGAATCTCTTTTTCTTCTAAATCACTGACTCCACTATCTTCGACTGAGCTATAATCCTTAGAATACAGGGTCTTCTTATTGAATCCCTTCTTAGATTTTTTTTTGAAATTCTTCTTGCATGTAGGATTTTATTCTTCATCATCATTACCTTTATTTGGGAATCTAGCTAAAGAATTTCCAATCTTTTCACAATTAAAACATTTAAAAGGTAATTTTCCTTGATATTTACCTATTCCTCTTTTTAGCTTGCGAATGAAAAGTGCTCCATTGTCATCTTCATCATCACTGGAACTATCACTTGAATCTTGAATCTTAGCTTTCTCTTTCTTTGATGTCTTGAAAGCCACTTCTCTCTTTGAGGGTTTATCTTGCTTTGTCTGCATCTCATATTTCATGAGAATACCATGAAGCTCATCCATCTTTAGCTTGGCTAAATTCTTCATCTCCTCAATTGCCGAAACCTTTGCATCATATCTCATTGGTAGATATCTCAAAACCTTTTGTACCACTATTGACTCTTCTAATTTTTTTCCAAGACCTTGAATTTGATTTATGATCTGATCAAATCACAAGAGATAACTTTTTATATCTTCTTCTTCTTTCATCTTCAAACTTTCAAACTACCTTTTAAAAGTTTGAAGCTTAGCTTGCTGAACCTTTCCATCACCTTTGTAAATATTCTCAAGTTTTACCCAAGTTTCATGAGTATATTTACATTGCATAACTTTAACAAATTTAGATTCACATAAACCACATAAAATAGCATTTAAAGCTTTAGCATTACATTCACTTGCCTTCTTTTTCATTGGAGTAATTGTAGATGTCTATGGCTCTTCATATTCCTCCACCACTACTTTCCATATGTTAAATCCAAGGGACATCAAATAAACCTTCATTCTCATGCTCCAAAAAGCATAATTCATCCCATCAAACAAAGGTGCCTTATTTGTATAAAATCCTTCCTGTGACCCAGCCATCTTGCTGTCCCAATCTACCTTCAAGCTGTAAAACTTTTCTAAAGAAACCTGCTCTGATACCAATTATTAATCATGAGATATATTAAGAGGAGGGGTGAATCAATATATCATATATCTTATAAAACTTTCCCTTAACCAAATTCCAATTAATCAAACATTCAAGATATGCAATAAAAATCAAACAATAAACACCACACAAGATAGAGAGAGACACCAGATATAACGTGGAAACCCAATGTGGGAAAAACCATAGAGAACAATCTCAAGTATATGGATGAGCACCAACCCAAACAATATTCACAAGCACCAACTTGTAGGAGCACCAACCCCTTTGTTGAGCACCAACCCAACAACTATTCATGAGCACCAACCCACAGGAGCACCAACCCCTTTACTAATCACCAACCCAGCAACAATTCATGAGAACCAACCCACATGAGCACCAACCCCTTTGCCGAACACCAACCCACAGGAGCACCAACCCCTTTGCTAAGCACCAACCCACAAGAGCACCAATCCCTTTGTGTATACCACACAACTATCTCTCAATGTTGCTATCTCAACAAATGATAGTTCATTACAACATCTCTTTCCTCTCTCTCACCTTTGCTCTTCTAAGCTAGATATAACAAATATAAATCATATTCATCTCTCACAATTGCTCTTCTAAGCTAGATATTACAATATCACATCAACCTCTATCTCTCATATTACAAATGGCTTCTCAAGCCTTTATTTATAGCTTTCGAAATGACCCTTGGCCTTCCCCCTTAGTGACCCTTCAATCCTCATGGAAAATGGCACCAAACTTGTATGACCCTTCATATCCTTGCCTTTGAAAATTCATGTGGTGGCCCTTCATGATAAAAAACGTCCTTCCCTCTTTTTTCCTTATCTTGGTGACTTTTCATATTCCTCAAAGTGTCCCTTCATAATAAATTGTGCCCTTCCTCTTTTGTCTTCACTTGGTGACTCTTGGAATTCCCCAAGATGACTCTTCATGGGAAAATGCATCCCATCTTTCTTTTGTCTTTATCTCGTGACTCTTTGACTTCTCCATGGGCCCTTCTTTTGTCTCATATGCAACCAAAAATTTATTCATTAATATTAGATAAATATTAAATCACATTATCCAAGATATATCTATTACCAGTAACATTAAATGCAATGGGGCCTTTATCACCAATAATGCTAGACCTTTGACATCAATGACAATATTTCCAACAATGGGGAGTATGGTTTATTCAATTTCCCACTTTTTCTTATATAAGATTTTGTGTATGTGAGTTGTCACCATATATGATTCCTAGGTATGTTGATAAGAAATAGGATTTAATGGAACTAGTAATATAATTTGTTTAAAACTGCATATTTTTAGTCGGTAAACATAAAGTCAAAGTGAAGTTACCTATCTTCATAGGCATATACACGTTTTCATCATTAGGTAAATCAAATACAATTGAATAAGATATGAAACATGTTACTTTAAGGCTATTTTAAATTAAATCTTCATTTGATATAAGATTTTTAGTGTCAGATATCCTCGGTTTTACATATCAATATGTACCCCATTTTTAGGACTATTGGTTGTATTTTATTGATGAAAATGATGCGAGGATCAAAAATTTATTATGGTTCATATTAAAACAAGTTAATGAATTTGGGATTACAAAAATCCCTAAGAAAATATTGGATGATAAGGATAAATTGGATCCTAATTATCAAACAAAAAAATTTAATCTTAAATAATTTCTAAGGTTGATTGGAGAAATAAAAAATCAACCTCTTTTATGAGTAAAAATTAAGGTGTACTTGAAAGTAAATTACAATGGTTGAGAGATAGAGGAGTCAATGTTAACCAAGTAGGGTTCCCACCACCACCAAAAATAGAAGTTGAATTGGGAAGATTTCATAAATAACAAGAAATTGAAGCTAGAACATCTCAATCAACCAATGAAAGTAAATCCATTCCTCAAATAAAGGGAAAAATTTAAATATAAGCTATCTTAATAACTTTTTCAAGCACCAAACCTCTCAAATTAAAAATCAAAAGGTTTGGAAAGTAGTCTTATTTTTCTCCAATTATCTCTATTTCTTAGGATGTCCCTCTTGACAATTTTGTTCAATCTCAAACATTGGTAACAAAAACTACATAGTAGTTTCTTACACCTGATTATTCATTATTACATAATCCCTTACTCATCATGATATTTATTTGTCTTTACCTCCTCCATAAAATTTTTAATTGGTTTCTAAGCCTTCACCTAACAATCCAAGTCATTTGATTGAGAAAGAGAAAGATTAGATAATATTAGAGGAAGCCCAACCTTCATAAACTATTCTCCCTTATCATGAAATCTACACAATATTTGATTCCATTCAAATGAAATAATATCTTGATAATGTTGAAATTCATGATTGGATTGATGAAGTGGCAAATAAATTAAATAAAGTTATGGAGACCAAAAAGATTGTTCTAATTATAATAGATTTTCCTCCTCTAATGATAGTAAAAAATTCCAAAACTATGACAAAGATAATCATAGATAAAAAGGGAGATAGATATGTAGAAGTAGTTGTTCCCCCTATAGAAAAAGATAAAGATAGTGTCAGTGATTCAGAATATCAATATCAAAAATACACTTTGGAAAATATATAATAGAAGAATGAAAGAAGATGCTCAAACTTCTATTAACACTTTGTTTGAAAATATGGATCATGATAAAGTAATTAAGGATCAACTCAAATATAAAATTAAGCAATTGAAAATAATGGTTCAAAAATGGATAAAGCCAATTCAATATTCTTCTTCAATTCTTAATCAACTTTTAGATATAAAAACATTAAACGTAGCATAAAAAATTGGGCATATGGGCAAAGCAAGAAAGGAATGGTCTAAATAAATCCTATAACATGGAGTTAATTCTATCCAAACTATAAGGATATATGTTTTGAGATCCAATAATAATATGTTGATGTAATCAAAGCAGAGGAAAAATATACTAAGGAAATGTATAAATAAAATGGATTTATTCCTTAATTAAAATAATTTTATAATGCCAACCCAAGTGATCTTGTTCATGCAGGAGTCATTTGTTTCAGTTAATTTTCACTTAATTCTTAATTTTGAGAGTAATAATGAAACTAGTAATAGGGTGTGTAGAAGAATTCCTAGTAAAGTGCACACATGAATCTAGATGATGATCAAAACTCCTCTTTGGCTAGGAACGAATAACCTATAGATAAGAAAGACACTATAAAAGCGGGGTTTATTAGCAAATAGATGAGTGGACTACCTAGTGTGAGTTAGATTCAAGAAGTGTGTTCCTTGCTAAGAGGTCATCAATCCTCTATTGTCAAAATTAAGTGGGAAATGATAAAGTAAAGATATACTTGTATAAGATAAATTAAGTGCAATTCATATAAATTAGAATGTTAGTTAATAAAAAAGTAACCAAAAGTATCAAAGCCAGTTAATACTTATGCTAAAATGGTTAGGTCTAGTTTATAAGATCAAAAAATGTACTGTAATCAAGTAGAAATAGAAAAGGTTGGGTTTGACTAAAGGTCAAGGGGCTAAAAATAACTTATTTAATTTTATGTCATAGTGACCATCAATGGTCAGGTGAACCATCAGTGGTTTGGGATGACCATCGATGATTGGGTAACCATCGATGGTTGAAGTAGCCATCGATGGTTATGATAACCATTGGTGGTTACTTGTGTAAATCTAGGAATGATAAAAAAATAAGGTACATATTAGGTATTTGGGCAAGTAGAGGTCTATTATGGGGCTAAGAGGTGAAGAATAAGATATTGATGGGTCTGGTTAGGCAAGAAGGTTAGAAATAACATAAATTGATGAAAACAAGCAAAAGATAATTAAAACTTATGGGTGGAAGGCTAAAGTAATTTAGCCAAAGTGATAGTACTTTAGCTTTCAAAAGTGATTCTGATAGAGCTTCAAGCCTCTGATGATGTTTCTTGCTTACTAAAGGATGTTAAATACATGTATATAAGAGAGTTTAGATGCAAGATTATGGTTTATTGATTATGGATCCATTTCACTTCCTCCTCTTCTCCTTTTATAGGATGAATTTGATAATTGGGATGGAGGAAGTTACTAATTTGATAGGGGATAGAGTTTCTAATTTATGATGTTTTAAAGATAGTTTTAAAAGTAAGTTATTTTTTAGGGAGATACTTATCTATCATAAAGTTGTCACTACTTTAAAACTTTAAAGTAGGCTTGGAGACCTAACCATCAATAGTTAGGCTAACTATTGATGTTTAGGCTGATAATCAATAGTTGAGGGGCCAAAATAAAATATGTTAAATCAAGTTAAAAGGAGTGAATTAAATTTTTTAGTCAAATGTGTTAAGTTAGGGGTTTAATGGGGTCAAGTTTTAAAATGAGTCTAAATTGACTAGGTGGTCCACTAGATGCAAGGTTAGACGAGTGCCAAAAGGTAGTTTGAAATTGAAAGACGTCATGTGTAGTTTTTGAATGTCTACATTTATCCCATTTTTATTATGCAACTTTTATCTAACAAGTTGTAAAAGAAAAATAGATTACTGGTCAATGTCTAATTACTAAGAGGTGATGAGGCAAAAGTGAGATTGGGTTAGGGTTTGATAAATGGTAAATGGGTAGTTATAAGGTAAGTGACATAAAAAGGTTGGGCAGTTGAAATGTAAACATGTGCACAAAATATGACTAAGGGTGATAGTCAAGTATGGGAGGAAGTGTTCCCCCTCAAACTAGGAGGTGATGAGGCAAAAGTGAGATTGGGTTAGGGTTTGATAAATGGTAAATGGGTAGTTATAAGGTAAGTGACATAAAAAGGTTGGGCATTTGAAATGTAAACATGTGCACAAAATATGACTAAGGGTGATAGTCAAGATTATGTAAAGAATAAAGTTGCTAATGTTAGTAAAAATAAGCTCAATTCTAGAGATACATGTGATAGGGGTAACTGGGCAACATCATTGGTCATAGTTGATCAAGTCAAGCCTATGAAGACATATAGATAAGGTTAGTATTAGTCACAAGTATCTAGGGTAGGAAGTGCTTCCATGAAATAACATAATTGGTCAGGTCATGCATGAGGTGGTATAAAGTTCAAGAGTTTAACATGGTAAGGTTGGTAAGTGTGGTCAAAGTGACCATGTAAAGCTATCACAAAGTGAGTGAATGGTCTGGGTAAAAAATGACCAATTTCAAGGTGGATATGGTTTAATGGTTTGTAGTAGGTGGGAATGGCTAAGCTAAATCCATATATACTAGGCAAGTGGACACTACTTACATAGTTTGATGGACAAAATATCCAAAAATAACTTCAGGACAATATGTCATTCTCCAAAAATGTTGTTAGTGAGGTGGGGTTATTATGAAAGAGAGTAAAGAAAAGTGGTACCCTAAATTTTGATGGTCAGGGGTTTCCCAGGGTTGACCATTGATGGTTACCCTAACCATCTATGATTAGGAAAAGTGTAAAAAGTTAAGAAGATAAAAGTGAAAATATGAAGTCATTTTCACCATTTGAATTAGTGTTTGTGCTATAGGTAAGTTATGAGTTTTTTCACTTGTGGGGTGAGCTTACTGAGGTGGAGTGTGTGGATTGGTTGATAACATGTTTATTTTATGATTAAGTGGGGATTCAATGGATGGTGGGTGAAGATGTGATTAGGTAGTAGTATGAGGACTCTGACCATGTCATCAATCATAAAACAAGGTAGGATATGTCTTAAATTTGATAGTATAGTTAAAAATTTTGGTATAAAGTTACATTATATGAGGTTGAATTAGTGGGGTAGGGTTTTAAAATTTAACTTGGGTCATGATGGATGAGATTATGTATATGATTTTGATTTTGATACTGACCTATGTGCTGATGATGTGAGATGTATATGAGCGAGAGAGACATGGATAAATTATTTCATGTATTTATTTATTGATTTATATGATGATTATTATATTTGATTATATTGATGACATGTTAACATATGACATGATGATGATGTTCTGATGTTGATGATTTTTAGTGGATTATGTATTGATCTATTATGATGATGATGATGAAATAGATTTAGATTATGATCATGATGTGGTTATGTCTATGGATTATGGATGACATATATGATGCTTTAGATATAGGTTTATTTTTGACTTGTTAATTTAGGTATTTGATAATGGATATGATGGATGATGATGACTATTTGTTTATATGGTGATGTAGTTGGCAAAATGTTTTCAATCAAGATGTTTGTTATTTTTTGATTTAGTTTGCACATGATCATGAATAGTTGATAGATAGATTTTGATGATGTTGTTTATAAGATGATTATGACAATGTGGTTTATAGATAGGATGAGGATGTAATATTCATAGATAGGATGATATTTTGGAATTATTATTAGATGACGTTTGATGAAGATAATATATTTTTATGATGTTATAATAGTATGTTGTGATTATGGTGTTTGATGTTTTGTTTATGGGTCAGATATGGTTTATATTTTTTCTATTCATTGTTCATAATGTTATGATTTGATGAGACTAATGGTTACATGTTTGAATAGGATATGTGATATGAATAAATAATGAAATCACATAAAAGTAGGTTTAGGTAACAAACTAAATATGAGAAAGATATAAGAGTTATGAGATATATGTCCTTATTAATTAATGGAGGGAAAAGAAAAGGCGTGATATTTTGGGATGGAGAGGACCTAAAAACAAGAAAACATAGATAGATTAGTGAACATAAACTTATTGAATGCTTCACATGAGCATGATTTGATTGAGAAAGGGGGAATATTGATCACTTTATGTTAAGTAAGCTCATAGTCCCTTGATTTCAAATAGGGATTAAAAGGAAGGGAATGAATAGGTAGATGTTTGAATGATAAATAGGTGAAAAGGTAACCTGATATGGGTTAGCTTACCCCTTATATAGGTGACCAAATAACCATAACAGATAATTCCATGCCTTAATATGATATGTAGACTAATCAATGTAGGAAGTCTATAAAATGCCATATATAAGAGCCAATTTTAGTGTATTAGGAAAATGTGTAGACTGATCGATATGGTAAGTCTATAAATGACACTTATAGGAGCCAATTGTGGCTTATTTACTTTGATTTTTCCATAGGATTATTTATTTCTTTTATTATTTTGATAATTTATTGAAGCTAATTGATGCGAGAAACTTCTAATGATTATTTCTTAGCACTCCTTCAGGGGAATGGTCTAAAATGGATTTTTAAAGCTATCCTTCAAGGGAGAAATCTATTTTTAAGTAACTTATAATTATTAGGTAGCTATCCTTCAAGGGGACATTCTAAAATAATAGGCCTAAGTGATATGTTGGTATCCTAATTTTTCAATTTTGAATGCTAGGTTAAACATGGAAAAGTCTATTTAGGATTACAACTTTACCTTTATGGAGGCATAACTTTAAGCACAAAAGGTTAATGATAGATGGGGAAAGTGGTTTGAGAGATAATGAATTATGGGATTCTATCTGATTAGAGATGAAAAGTATCCATGAGAACTATGCTATGGATAGAGTTATGGTTCCCATATTTAGGATTAGGATTATAACTATGATAGATAATCACATGGTCCTAGGTTATAATAAATTATCCCTAAGAGGATTACAAATAGGTAGGTTAAAATATCATAAACCAAGGGATGAGCTTAAGTTAGGCACAAAGGTACATTTAATATTTTTTTTCAAAAATAGAAAGGATGAAAATAAAAAGTGTTGAGAGGCTTAGGTTCTAGTTTACCTTTGAGAGAGGACAAATGATAAGCTCCTGATCCATACTTATGGGTTATGATATAGGGTCTAAGCCAATTGAAATCAAACTTGCCATTTTTACTTTTTTTCATATTAGTTACATGTTGATTTTCTTTAAGATGAGGTCTTTGATGTTGAACTCTCACTCTTTCAATTATTTTTTATATGCACGCTTGATTCATTCTTAATGGACAAAAAGATGATTAAGCACTATGAGGTGATGTTCATCAAGAAGTTTAAAAAATGTGAGATGTTCTTGATGATAGTCACTCTTAGAAAGGATTTTATGAAATGATATGAAAATAGAGGGAATTTGGAATTCAAAAGGTAAGATGGCCTCTACTCCAAAGATGAGAGAGCATGGGGTATCACCTATAGAGGTTCAAATGCTAGTGTGATAGGCCCATAAAGTGAAAGGGATGTGTAGGTGTCAATCCTAATAAAAAACACTTACTACTTTGGTTAACATTTTAATGAGAGTTTTATTAGAGGCTTCTACCTATCCATTGGCTTGTGGATGATAAGGTAAGGAAAAGATTAACTTGATGCCCAAAGCATCACATAGACCTTGGGCCTTCTAGTTTTTAAAATATTTTCCATTATCAATGATGATTTTATAGGGAACACCAAAGTAACATATGACATGGTGATTGATGAAGTAAATAATCTTTTCAGCTTTGATTGAGATAAGAGGGGTGGCCTCCACCCATTTGGTGAAATATTCAGTGGTGGTAATGATATATTGGTGTCATTGTGAATAATGGGGATTGATTTCCCTAATAAGGTCAATACCCCATTATGAGAAGGGCCAATAATTAGTAGATAATTTAAGGCCATGGGGAGGTGCATAATGTAAGTTAGCATGTTATTGAAATTTGACACACTTCTTTACATAATCACAAAAATATTGATTAAGGGTGGGCTGTTAATATCCAAGGTAAAGAATACACTTAGCAAAAGCCAAGCCACTAAAGTGTCCCCCATAGATTTCATCATGTGTTTCTTTGATAGCATGGGAAGCTTCATGACTATGTACACAATGGAAAAGGATATTGGTGAATCGATGATTATAAAGGATTCCCCCTAGTATAGTGTAATGAGAGGTGCCTTGAAAAAAATAACTTTGGGCATTTTCAAAAGGCTGGGATGAATAATGCCAAGGTTAAGGTAGTCAAAAGTTTGGTCATACCAAATGTTAGAGGGAGATGTTTCCATGCTAAAAATTGTAGGAAGATTAGAATTTATATACAAGGGTGTGATAAAATGATGGATGGTGACAAATAGTTTAGATTTGGTAAGTTGAGATGGAATTTAGGAAGTAAGGGAGGCCATGGTATCAATAAATGTTTTAGTAGATTGAGGAACTAATTGAATAATGTAATGATCAAATGATGTTAAGAGCACATCCATAAGTTGTTTTTACTCTAGGAGGACATTGTTTATACATTGATAAGATCCATTGACCTAGTTTATGACTAGTTGAGAGTCACCAAATATACTGATTATTTTAAATCCCAAAACTAGAATAGTTTGGAGACCTATGATTAGGGCTTCGTATTTAACTATGTTGGTGTATTTGAAGTCAAGTTTAAAATAAAGGGGAAGAGGTTCAACATTAAGAGGAATGAGAATCACTCTATCACCCCCACCATGTTGGCATTTGGAGCCATCAAAGAAAATGGCCATTTGGTAGGTGGGTTCCTCTCAAGAAAGAGTTGTGATAGACTCATCTTGAAAGGCAAGAGGAAGAGGTTTATTATCTGGTAGAGGAACTTAGGCCAATTGATCAATGATGGCATATCCTATAATGAAATTTTATGGAAGGAACTAATGATTGAACTTAGCTAGGAGCATGAGCCACATAGCTATACATTGATTTTATTATGGCTTAGAGAGAATATACTTGAGGGGGTCAGTGTTGGTGATGATTTATGTTTTATGATTAAGAAGGTAGTGATGGAATTTGGAGGCCACAAAAACTAAAGTGAGGTAATGTTTTTCAAGATGGGTATATTGAGTTTTATATTTAATAAGGGTGTGGCTAATGTAATAAATGGCTTTCTCTTTATTCTATTCATCATGATGAGTGAGCATTACCCCTAGGGAATGGTATATGGAAGATATATAGAGGTAAAATGGTTTTTCCTCCTTAGGAGGGATGAGGATAGGTGGAGAGAGAAGATACTCTTTGATTGAATTAAAGGTGTGTTGACTCCTTGGTCCACTTAAAAGAGGTGTCCTTCTTTAATAGGTGGTGGAAGTGTTGACATTTATCTGATAACTAGGAGATGAAGAGATAGATTGAATTTTGCCCTATAGGCTATAGAGTTGTGTAAGGTTGGTAGGAGGAGGCATCTCTAAGATTTCTCTAACTTTAGCAGGGTCTATTTAGATTCCATGAAGAGAGACAATGAAACCAAGAAGCTTTTCAGATAGGATCCCAAAGATACATTTCTTGGGACTGATCTTGACATGATAATGGATTACTCAATTGAAGATGATGACAAGAATAATTAGGTGATCCTTGTAGTGTTTGGATTTCACAAGGAGATTATCCACATAGTCTTCTACAATTTTATGGATGAGATCATGAAAGATATAGGTCATGGCTCACTGATAGGTTTATCCAACATTCTTTAGTCCAAAGGGCATGACCTTGTAGTAGAAGAATAAAAGAAATTTTATGTTAATCTTTGGGGGAAATCAAGATTTGATTATATCCTAGAAAACCATCCATGACAAATAACATTTCATGGCCAACTATAAGATCAACAAGGTGGTTGATGTTTGGAAAAGGAAAATCATCCTTTAGGCAAGTGAGATTGAGGTCATAAAAATCAATGTAGAGGTGAAGGCCTACTATGGGTTTGGTGATGGGAATGATGTTAGAAACCCATTGAGGATAGTCAATGGGTTGAATGAAGTTGACATATAAGAAACATTAAATTTATTCTTTGGAAAGAAGGGATATATGAGGATGCATCCAATGAAGCTTTTGTTGAACTAGTTTAGCCTCAGAATGTGTAATAATGTTACAGAGAGCAATAAAAGGGTCAATTTTGAGCATATCCTAATAGGACCAAGTAAACACTATGATACAGTCTTGAAGGAAAAAAGGGTAATATTGTTGCTTAGTGGAATTTAAATATTGATTGATTTTAATGATATAGGGGTTATCTTGAGTACCTAAGTTCACATCAATGGTAGATTCATTCAACGTAGTTTGATTCTTAAGAAGGAAAAAATCATGAATTGAAGAATCCCCTGCATCAAGGTAGGTGAGAATGTGCTCATCATCTTGATGTTGGATGGTGTTAATGGTAAGAGAATCACATTAAATCATTTTAGGATGAATGAGAGGAAGGCTTTTAGTTCGTCCACCCTTTTGATAGGTTAGGGGGCCTAAACTAATAGTATTGATATAAAAAAATTAGATGGGATGATATTGGAGTCTTTAGATTTGGAGGGAGATGAGGTAGGTGAGGATGGAAGTAATTTGTTAATGATGATAATGGGCTTTGGTGGTGTGGGTTTTTTAATGCTAAAAACCAAGGCCAAAAAAAAATCATGAGTTTTTTGGGTTTTGATTATGGGTAAATAATGAGGTCTCTATTTATAGAGGCCAAGACTAGTACAGGTAGGCTTTGGCAAAGGTTGGTTTTTCCATGTAAGAATTTTTTTTGGTGATTGGTTAGATGAATAGAGTGGTAGTGAGAGAAAGAAGTGGTTAATCAAGTCCCCCATAGAGAAAATTTGTTTGATTATTGGGAAGCCCAAAAGGGATGATGGTTCTGATGTTTAGATCATAGGAAGGGACATATTTGAGGTTCCCATATTCTTGTGGATTAGGGAAAGCATATAAGGCTAAAATTTGATATTCCCTAAGGGAGGGACACTAAAACATGGATTGTAAGGGGTCATCAACCATAATTTGGGATGAAGGGATGGTTAAGCTAGTTGATGCTTCATAATTATTGTGATTAGGAGTGTTGATGATTTTGGTTATTGGGGTGATTTTTTTATAATTTTGTTATTTGGTAGATAGAGGAATAAGAACATCATTAGGATGGTATGTAATATTTCAAGAGGTAAAAGGACTAGGATTAGCTTTGATGGTAATAACTTGTCCCTCATGCTCAAATTTGACACATCGATATAAGGTGGAAGGGATGCAACTCATAGCATAGATCTAAGGGTGTACAAGTAACACATTGTACTAGAACTTGCATTGATAATGTAAAATAGTTCAGGAATAATCTGAGGTCCCAAGTAGATATGGAGGATAATAGTTCCTAAGGTAATGGCCATGATATCATTAAAGGAGCAAAGGACCATTTTACTTTCTAACATGATCATCTTAGGTAGCTAAAGTTGTTCATATACATGGGAGGAGATAATGTTGATGTTATCTCCCTCATCAATCATAACCTTCTTGATGTGAGTTTGATTGATGTATGTCGTAATGAAGAAGGGAGGATTAGAATCCTTAGGATGAGTGGGAGGTATTTCCAAATCTTGAAAGGTGATGAGGGTAGAGAGTTGGAGGGCTCCAACAAAGGGTAAAAGAGTTTGAGGATCATCTAGTTAAACCTCTATATATTTTAGAACCTTGATCAATGCCTGGTGATGATGGGGTGAGGTATTGACTAGTTTATAAAATCTCATTTTCACTAGTATTTGGTGAAGTTATTTCCACATGATATACTAGATGGATTCAGATGGGTTGGAGGGAGAGGATCTCAAAGTGGATACTTTGGGTTTAGGTGGTTGTGAAGGTAAGGGTGGAGATGTTTGGGTTTGGTTGGTGGATTTAGGGTTTAAAGGGTATACCCATGGAATGGATGCCTTGGCTTTTCCCTTATCTTTATATTGTGTTTGGGATCACATAACCACAGGAATAATGTAGATGAAGGGGTTTATTGGGTTTGATGCTTCATTTAGTTCCTCCTTCTCATCCTTGGGTGGGAGTGGGAGAGTAGGTAAAGGTTGGGTAAGTTGGGTTGATGGTAAGATTGGTAATGGGGGTAAGAAGGGTTCATATGATAACATATCATCCTCATCATATAAGCTATGAATACGTGCTTGGAGAGATTTGAAGTTCTCTTTGTCATGTCTAGGTGCCCTATGATATGCATATATCAAGTTATCATTGAACCAAGAGGGTTTGGTATTGGAAGGGTAGAATGGTTTGATAGGGGGTAAGCTAATGGAATAAGTTTTCAACAATCTTTGTAGGATGGTTGAGTAGGATTAATTCAAAGTTGTTGGAGTTAAAGGGTTTATAGTTTTAGGAATGGGAGCCTTCTTGGGCATAAGTTTTACCATGGAAGTTATAATTGGAGGAATGGTTTTAGCAGGTGGTTTTGGTTGGGTTTGCTTGGTTATGGTTGATTTAGAGGTTGAATATTTGGATATGAAAGACTTGGATGATGAAGGTTTAGCTATAGGTGGGAAAGTAGAGGTAGATATGCTAGTTAAAAATAATGGATAATTAGAGGGTTTGAAGGGTGTAAGAAATGGGGATGGTTTCTTATAAGAAGAATAGGTAACTAGAATGGTATAAGGATGGGGTCCTAAGATGGAAGGTAAGTGGGAAGGAGGTGGTATGGGTATAGTTTTAGGTTGAGGTTTGGGAAACTCTACCTTCTTAGTTTCTTTAGTTGAGGGCTTCTTTGGTGGACTAGATGGTGTTAAATCCAACTTCAAATAGGGGTGAGTGTAGGTAGGTGTTGGAAGGATTCCCAGATTCTTGACTAGTTTGATAAGAGAGGCATAAGGTGATTTGGCAATGTTAAAAAGAGGTTGTTGGGATGATTCACTTATGGTCTTGGAAGAGGTATTTGGTAAAGAGGTAATAATGGTTTTAAGGGTGGATTTAATGGAGGTTGAAGATTCAAATTTGTTCTGGTATGGGAGGCTAAGATAATGCCAAAAGGTGGCTCTATCAAAGCTGGGTTGGGAAGTGAACTCTAAACTTTGGACTAGCATATAAAAGTGCTTATAGATGGGTTGAGTTATTTGGTCATTGGTTTCAAAGCTTAAGCCCTTAGGTGGAGAAGAAGGAATGGTTTCTCTATCCCTATTTTTGATGTATTATTTCAAAATTATTGGTTGGGTAGATGAGGTAACTTTATCTTGGTTGAGGATAGTTTCTAAAGAGGGTGTGGATGGTTTTATGATGGGGGAGTTAGGTGTGGTGTCCTCTAGTGAAGGGACATATAGAGTTTCTTCCATTGTTTCGATGTCCAAAAGAATGGGAGGTAGTTATACCACTTGAATAGATGCAGTGGAAGAATAAGGAATGGTTATAGTAGAGGTTATCTCTTTTGGTGTTTCCATCAAAGGGGAGGTAGGTGAAGCTAAGGTTTCATCAAGTGAAGAGAGAGGGGTGGTTAATTCTTGCATTTGAGTATCTAAAGGACTAGGGGGTGAGTTTACTACTTACATTTGGGTGATTGAGGTAATAGTTTCTTCAATAATGGGCTAATTATTAATAACATTGTTTGTATGTGACTCATGAGAGTGAGATGATTTAGGTTGGTTATCATGGTGTTGGGTAGAAGGGGCATGATTGGGAAAAGGCTTGTAGAAAATTTCAAGGGATTGATTGGGAGGTGAATTGAGATTATAAAATGCTATTTATCTACTATCAATCAAGTTTTGGACAAGAATTTTAAAGGTATTACATCTATTAATGTCATTTCCTATGACTTGGTGAAAGACATAAGGGTCATTCTCATTGTACCACCTAGGCACAGGGTGTGAAGCATCAAATTGTTGGGGTGGTTTAATTGGTGGGATTTGGATGAGGTTAGATTTGATCAATGTATCCAAGATTGATGCATAATATTCTCTATTGGGAGTATATGTTTTTGGAAGAGCTCAGTTTTATTTTCAGTTTTGTTGATAGGAAAGGTTGGAAGGATTGGTTCAAGGTGGTTGGTTGATAGTTGGAGGTGGATTAGTTCTTAGAACAACTAAGTTTGTGGATGCTTTTATTTTGGGATTGGATTGTTTAGTGGTTTTGGTGGAGGATCATTATATTTAAAACTACATTTTTTGTTTTATAATTTCAATTTCCCTTCATCAAAGGCCCAGTTTTCTAGTTTACATGCCATGGTGAATGCTTCATCAAAATTTATAAAGGTTTGAACTTGAAGATTGGGGGATATATGTTTGGCACAACCTCAGGAGAAGAGTTTAATCAAATTAGGTTAGGGTAAGGAGAAGGAAATTTGTTTGATAAGACCTCTCCATCTAGCCACAAAATAAATAATTGACTCATCATAAAATTTCTTAATAGAGTAGAGATATGTAATAGAGACTTTTTAAGATATTTTTATCAAAAAATGATCTAAAAAGATTTGGGCCAGTTGGGAGAAAGAAAAGATGGAATTCATGGGAAGAGAACTATACCAATCAAGGGTTGGTCCTAATAAGGAAATGAGGAAGGTTTGAAGAAGGAGAGCATCATCATATGTGATTAAATAACAATAATGATAGAATGCTCTCAAATTTTGTTGGGGGTCCTCCTTGCCTTAAAATTTGGAAAACTTAGGAAATTCCCATTAAGGAGGATATGAATAGACTAGATGGATGAATGGGTTCATTAAATTTTTCATCATAGGATAAAAGGTTATGAGACCATAAATAGATGACTCAAAGTTAGTCATTTTGTCCATTAAGATCTTGATCAAATCTGGTTGGGATTGGGAATTTGCATAATTAAGGGGTAAATTTTGCTGAGGTTGGGTTGCAACTACATATAGATAGTTGTTATATAGTGCTGAAGAAGCCACATATTGGTAAGTGGTCATAAGAGGTTGAGATGGTGTCACATTTAGGTTAATTGGCACAAATGGTTAGGTGTAAGGTGCTATATATACCTATGGGTTAGGGACATATTGATAGGTTGTTATGGGTACTTGTTAAGGGATGGACATAGGTTGAATTAAAGGTATGGCTAAGATAGAAGGTTTAGGTTGAGTAAGTTGAGGTTGAGTGGTGACTCTAGTGATAATGGGTGGAAGTGCTTGAGGGATAAATAACACCAAGTTTTGAAATGGGGTAGAAGTTGGTGGATTGGTTACAATAAAGGGAAGGGTATAATTAGGGGTAGAATATAACCCCATGGTAGGTGGAGTATAGGTAAATAAAGATAAAGTTGGACCTATATGTGAAGTTTTGGGTATGGTAGGAGGTGTTTGGTTAGAGGTTAAAACATTAGATTGGGTTTGGGTAGTGGTAATAGATGTGAAGTTGGAAGAAGAGGCTTGGGTCAGAAAGGGTTGGGTTGAAGTAGTACCCTCTATAAGATGGGGAGGCATACCATAAGGAGGGTCTATAGGAGGAACCAAAACAATAGAGGTAAGGTGAGGTAAGTTATTAAGATAATGATGAAGGGCCACTAGATTATTATCAAGGAAGGTAGTGAAGTTTGCATCACCCTCAAAAACACCCAAGATTTTGGTAAGAGGGGGAGAAAAATGAGGTGAACCCTCATCATTAGAATTATATTCCATGAAGGAAGAAGAAAAAGGTGATGATTGATTGTTTTGGTTTCTCAACTGCTGTCTAATAAAGACCATGTGAGAAAATAAGAAATAATATGGTGAAACTCACACCTCCAACAAAGGGCAATCAAAAGAAAATAATTAAAGGCAAATAATGCATACACTAAAAGTGTGTTAAAACCTAAGATTCTTTTTAGATTGCCTTTAGCTTATGCCTTAAAAAGTGTAGAGAGGGAACTTGGCTTGTAGATTAGGTACTAAAGAGGAGATTTAAGGTTATTTTAGGTTGTTTAGGTGCTCAAGAGAAATTTATATTAAACTTTAGTACGTGGCTTGGTATTGGGGCCTACCCCCTCACTTCACGGTTCCACTATGGTAAGAGTGTCAGGTGCTTAGCCAAAATATATCAAGTTTAGATTTTATACTTAACCAAAGAACTAATTTGGCTCTCCCCTTGGTTGTGAAATATAATTAGGATAGTTGAGAAGGGGTAAGGTTACCGCTAGGTGATAAAATCCTAATCAATCCTTATCTTAGGTATGTTTTGATGTGTTAATTATTTTTTGGTTTGGATTAAGTGTGTGGTATCAATTGTGAAAGATATGATTAATTAATTTACATCCTAAGTTACTAGATGAACTAAGATAAGCAAGTAATCAATGTATGAAAGAGGTTTATTTTAATCCCAAAAAGAAATTTTTAGATTTCATTTGATGAGCAAATAATAGAGGAAAAAGGGAACTAGGATCCCACTGGGTGTGCCAAAATGTTTCAATTAATTTTCACTCATTTCTTAATTTTGAAAGTAATAATAAAACTAGTAATAAGGTGTGTAAAAGAAACCTGGTAAAGTGCATGAATCTAGATGATGATGGGAACTCCTATTTGGCTAGGAAGGAATAAAATTCAGATAAGAAAGACACTAGAAAAGTGGGGGTTGTTAGCAAATAAATGAGTGGACTACCTAGCATGAGCTAGATCTAAGAACCATGTTACTTGCTAGGAGGCCATCAATCCATTATTATACAAATTTAGTGGGAAATGATAATGTAAAGATCTACTTACATAAGATAAATGAAGTGCAATTCATAGAAAGTAAAATGCTAGTTAATAGAAAAGTAACCAAAAGTAGCAAAGCTAGTTAACAATTATGATAAAATGGTTGGGGTCTAGTTTATAAGATCAAAAAAGGTACTGTAATTAGGTAGAAATAGAGAAATTTGGGTTTTAATAAAGGTTAGGGGGATAAAAATAGCTTGCAAAATTTTATGCCATAATGACCTTCGATAGTTAGGTGAATCATTGGTGGTTGAGGCTGACCATCAATGGTTGGGTAACCATCGATGGTTGAAGTGATCATTGATGGTTGTGCTAACCATTGAAGATTACTTGTGAAAATATAGGAATGATCAAAAAATAAGGTGTAGATTGGGTATTTGGGTAAATAGAGGTTTGTTAGAAGGCTGAGGGGTGGAGAATAAGATATTGATGGGTCTAATTAGACAAGAAGGTTAGAAATAAGATAAATCAATGAAAACAAGCAAAATATACCTAAAAATTATGAGCTGAAGGCTGAAATAATTTGGTTAGAGTGATATGACTTAATCTTTCAAAAGTGATTTTGACAGAGCTTCGGGCCTCTGGTAATGTTGATTGGTTTCTGAAGGATGTTGGATACCTATATGTAATAGAGCTTAGATACAACATTATGGTTTGTCGATTGCAAATCCATTTCAATTCTTCCTCTTCTCCTTTTATAGGATAAAGTTGGTAATTAGGATAGAGGAAGTTACAAATTTAATAGGGGGATAGAGTTACCAATTCATGATGTTTTAAATCTAGTTTTAAAATCAAGTTTCCATTTAGGGAGATACTTATCTTGCATAAATCTATTACTGCTTTAAAACTTTAAAGCAGGCTTGGAGACCTAACCATCGATAGTCATGCCAAACATTGATGGTTCGGATAACAATTAGTGGTCGAGGGGCCAAAAAAAATGTGTTAAATCAAGTTAAAAGGGGTGAATTAAATGATTTAGTAAAATGTGTTAATTTAGGGGTTTAATGGGCTCAAGTTATTAAATGATCCTAAATAAATAGGTGGTCCACTAGACATGAGGTAAAATGAGGGTAAAAAGGCATTTCAACATCAAAATCCATTATGTAGTTTTAGAGTGTCTACATCATTAATAAATATGAAGTTGTATACCTTAATAAACTTCTTAAAGATACAAAATTTAGAATTTGTATCATCACGGAAGGTACCAAAAACTTATATGATTCTAAATCCATGGGAGGAGATGTTATTCTTGAAATAATATGATGACTTCAAAAATTGTATTTCACAATCACTAATGATGATAGAAATGTATTATATCTAGATATTATCATCAACCAATTCAAGAATAACATTGAAGATATTCTAAATCCTAAATTTGCATTCAATCTTGAATAAATTTAGAGGTTGATTAAATACTATCTCAGCTAAAATAATCTCAACACAATGGTAAAGAGATTTCATGGAATAAATAACAAAATTATAGATCTACATTTTGATGTGGAGATAGCTTTCATATACTTAGATGGTCATAATGAAGAAAAGTTTCTTAAGATGTTGTAGAAATTTGATAAATATCATAATGAGAAAAAGCAGTTATTTTAATAGAAAGAGAAAACTCCCATCATTCTCAGTGAAGAAGAAATAGGTTGATTTATCAAGAATATTTTACCAAGTTTCTAACTTAGGATTTTCAAGTCATATTTTATGTTAGTGATTCACATATTATATTTTGTGCAATTATATTAAGTTATTTTTGCAAAGTTTGAGTCATGTAAATTTGCCATTGCATTTTTTTCAGTCATGTAAATTTTCTAATTTCCTGTTACAAGTTGTAAAAACATCAAAGTAGTTTTGAAAGTCATGCAAATTAACTAATGTAGTTTTTAAAAGTCTTTAAATATAAAAAAAGGTGATTGTTCTCTATATCCATCCATTTCAAGCTATAAATATGAGTTAGGGGCTCATTTATAAGGATCTTGAAGTTAGAAACCTCTAAGAGAACTTTTGAAAGTGGAAATTGAATTTTAATACATCAAAGATCAATACAAAGAGATTGTGCAAACTTTATGTTGATGCAGTGGATTGCACCCAGGGTAAGGAGGTTGAGCTCCTGCCTTCCAAACGCAACAATGGAAACTCCCCTCTCGCCTGTGGGACTGGTGAAGCTGGAGGGGAGAGTCTCTAGGTAAGGGCTAGCTCCCTTTGATGCATCTGATTTATTCCAGTAAGTGCTAACATATATATATATATATATATATATATATATATATATATATATATATATATATATAATGGGGGGCTTGCAATCTTTCTCCCTTTTCATCCCCCCCATTATATATATATATAATGGGGGGGATGAAAAGGGAGAAAGATTGCAAGAAAAAAAATCTACTCTAAGGAGGTGATGCACCAAAATAAACTGACCTTCTCACACTCACACTTAAAATCAGACAAACACATACATACACTTCAAACTTGGCAGAAGGACCAAGATGCAAGAAACTCAACAAGGAGGCTTTAATGAAAATATAGAATATAGAGATTCACTAAGGTGCTATGAAATGCACACTGTAAGTAATTTCTTCTATTTTTTCACTTCCAAATATAGCTCTCCTTGTCAACTTCAGAAATGGCACCTTGTAGACAACAAATATGTTGGTGTTGGACCTGTGAAAGCATAAATAAATAATGACTAAACACAAACTAACACTCAGGACATACACATAAATATCTATCCAAGATAGAGGTAAAAAATGTGTTTATTGATTTAGGTGAAATTTTGCCAGGGCTACACCTTACAAATGTGGAAGATGATTACAAAAATGATAAGTCTCCAATATATATAAGAAGAAAGGAGGCATTTTGGCACCCCTTTTACAAGTGGCCCATGGTAGGCACTAGGTCAACTACTAAAATAACTTCCTAATACCTTCCTTCATCACTTGGATTGCTCCATCTACTTTTGCGTGATGGCCATTCTATTGTCAGGAATTGAATTAATGAGCTATGCCATTTTCTTGATTTTTAGTGCATATTGAAGAAAACCAATCACGTGGTTGGTTGTTCATACCTTTTAATGGTCAATTCGCAGACACTATTTCACCTGCTAGAGTAACTTCTTGAATTGGCACCTCCCTTTGCCACCTAGACTATCTGCCTGCCCCATGCTTTTAACACTTTTGTCTTTTCCCTATCTTGTCTCTTTTGGCTTCTTCAGCCCTTAGGGCTATCTCTAGGTGGGTCACTACATTGCTTGGGCTCCCTTCATGGTTGGTGCTTGGGCATTTAAAAATCAATGGCCTTTTTGCTAGCTTAAATTTGGCATCTACACACCTGTCATCATTTAAAAAATAATGGCTATTTCACCTCCTTAAAGTTGATGCCATTTGGGATGTCACCATTCTTGGCAATTTTCTTAAGATGAAGGCCCAGAAAAGCCTTATAAACCCCAACACTTTATGAACTAATTTCTCATCTACCAAGTATTTCACCTACAGAGTCCGTGGAAACTCCTAGACTTGTGCAAAATCAAAAATGAACTGGCCTTAAACAATAGGGGAAAAAGGGGACTGATTTTTTGCCCTATTGGGCAAAAATGGTCAACAGATTAGTGCCTCCCAGGGGAAGCATGCCTGCTATGCTTAGAAACTAGTTGCCTTAAAAGTCCATTGGGCATGGAGTCAGATTGTAACTTTAAGATCAGCAACAACCCCGATAAATTTTAGAATCAATCACATAGATTCACACCGTGAGGAAAAGCAAAACACACACAAAGCTAAGAAAACTACTTGTGCAATAGCACTTAGGGAAAAAAGGAAAGAAAACAAGGGAAAAAAATATATAGATGAAAGGAGACTCAATGGTAGTGATTTAGATGTATCCCATTAACTAGGATATGTAGTTCTTCACCATCCAACCTGGAGAGTTAGAATGCATTATGCTACTTGCACTGAGTGATTATGTATGGGCCACTCCATAGGGCATCAAACTTTACATGTTTTCTAGGCTTAGCTTGATCTTCATCCCATTTCAAGACAATATCTCCTTTAGAGAAACCTTTTGATGAAGATTTCTTATCAAAGTGTCTCTTTACTTGCTGTTGACGATTGGTCATGGAAGCCATAGCCTGGTCCCTTACCTCTTGGAGCTCCATTAGCTCGTATAATCTAACTTCTATGCTAGTTCCTTCTAATTATAGCTGGCAAGTGAGGTCCAATGCTGGCAATTCAAGTGAGATGGGAAGCCTAGCTTCCATTCCATATATGAGCATATATGGAAAATTTTTGATTGCTCTCTTTGGAGTGATTCGATCGGCCCACAGAGCTATTTTCAGCTTGGCATGCCAAGTCCTCTGATTTTCTTCCATGGTCCTCTTGATGATCCTGATCAAGTTTTTGTTGGTGGACTCATCTAGCACATTCCCTTGTGGGTAATAATTAAATGAAGTGCTAAGATATATACCATACCTTAGCACCCATTCACTTTTTTTGGTTCCCAAAAAAGCCAACACATTATCTGAGATTATGGTTGCTGAAACCCCAAACCTCATCACCAGGTCCTCAAAAAACTCCAAAACCACTCTTTCATTTGCCTCCTTCAAAGCAACAACCTCCACCCACCTTGTGAAATAGTATTTAGTGGTTAGGACCCACTTATGTCTAGCACTGGAGGGAGGATTAATCATCCCTATGAAGTCTAGGCCCCACTGTATGAATGGCTACTCCACCTGAATAGGCTATAGAGGCATGGCAGCCAACCATTGCTTCCCCTCAAAAAGTGTGCACTTCTAGCACTTTCTTACCCAGGCATGGGTGTCCTTAAAAGGAGTAGGCTAGAAATAGCCAGCTCTCATTATCCTTGTTGCAGTAGCCCTAGGAGCAAAATGACCACCCACTGGCCCATCATGGAACTCAGATAGCACCTTATCATCCTAATTCGAGTCTATGCATCTTGGAAGGACCCTAGAGATATCCTTCCTAAACAATACTCCATTAACCAGAACATAAGGGAGAGATTAGAGCCTAAAGTACCTTCTTTTAGTCCTATCAAGACCTTACATGCACTCACCAGTGAGAAGGAAATGCCTCAAGTCTGATGTCCAGTCCTTTATGATAGTTGGTTCCTCTATTGTATATGCATCATGAATTAGTAAGTTGTCTTCCCCTTTTTACTTGAAGTCCACAACAAGGTGTTTACATAGGCCTCTTCCCCTCACCATCTTGGTGACCATGATGTCTATGTCATACTCCATTACCCTGGTGATCCACCGTACTCTTTTCTCATTTAGGTCTCGATTGGTCAGGAAATCCTTAATGCCAAGATGAGGGACCATTATGTGAATCTTGCTGTTGGACAGCATATGCTTGAATTTGTTTAGGCTCTGCACTACTACCAAGACTTGCTTCTCTACATACATGTATCTAACTTCAAAATCCTATAACCCCTAGCTAAAAAATGCAAGTGGTTGCTCAAGGTCATCACCATTTGCTTGAGTAAGCACATCGGAGATTACCTCTTCATTGCTGAAAGTGTAGAGGTTGAAGTCTTTATTAAAGTTGGGGCTAATCAAAGTAGGATCCTAGGTTATGGCCTACTTGATGGCTTCAAATCTATCCTACCTTTATGTTGTCCACTTGAACTCCTCACCCTTCCTCATCATAGAGGTCAGTGGCTTGACTATCTCTATGAAATTTAGAATGAATCTTTGAATGAAATTTATCCTACCAAAGAAACTCTGTAGGCCTTTCTTGTGACTAGGTAGGGACATCTCCAGGACAGCACGAACTCTCTCGGGGTCAATAAATAAGCCCTCCTTGGACACAATGTGGCCAAGGATTTCCCCTCGTGAATAGCAAACACACATTTCTTTGGGTTAAGAGAGACGTTGAACTCCCCACACCTTTCAAAAATCTGCCTGAGGTGTTTCATGTGTTAGCTCACTTCCTTGGAGAATACCATCACATCATCGAGCTATACCAGTACATTATTGTTTATCAAGCCTCCAAAAGCCATATCCATGGCTTGTTGAATGGTAGCACTAGCATTAGCTAGCTTGAATGGTGTCTTCTTGTAGGCAAATGTTCCCCATTTAGTAGTGAAGGCTATTTTGTGTTGGTCACAACCTTGCACCAAAATTTGATTATACCCTAAATATCCATCTAGAAGGGAGAAATGCTCACTGCCTATTACCTTCTGAAGGATCTACTCCATGCTCAAGAGGGGATGATGGTCCTTTAAAGAGACTTTATTAGGTCTCTAAAATTGACACATAGCCTGATCTCCCCATTCTTCTTTCTAACAGGAACAAGATTGGCCTGCTAAGAGGAATGTTTGATTGGAAATATAATCCCAGACTCAATTAATTTGGCTAGTTCCTTCTGCATGAGAGGCTCAATCATTAGGTTGACAGGTCTTTGCTTCTACATGACTGGCATGGCACCTTCTTCTAATTAAATGGTGTGCTGGGTGAGTCTTGGGTTGAAACCATTCAAATCACTATAATCCCATGCAAAAACATTGGAAAACTCCTGACACAATAAAATGAAAGCTTGCCTTTCTTGAATCAAGTATACCTTTCCAAGCACAAGCAGCTTGTCCTTAAACATCTCAACCCTTTAGTAATTCTCCTCCTTAGTTGTGATGCATGCTTTGTCACTTATTAATTTGTCATCTCCATTGAAGATGCTCTCAAGAGTGACCAAATCTTTAGGGAGCTTATTGTTCTTCAATTAAATGATCTGGTTGCCATAATGCTATTACAGCTTTGTCTAGTCCTTTGTTGTGAACTCAGCTTCTTCTTATAAGAAGAAAGTTATTTGTTGGTCATTTTTGAAAACTTGCCAGTTTGTAATATTGTCAGGGATAGAGGGCTAGACTACCACCTTCAAATAGCATGAACCATAGTCCCGCCTTATCTCCCTGGAAACATCGAACTGAGCACCAACTGCTGCTAGCCTATCCACTTGTTTGTTCTACTCTCTAGGAATGGAGGTGATATTGAAAGTGAGGAAATCTTCCACCAAGTCCCAAACCCTATGCTTCTAGGACTTTAGTAAGGAATTTTTGGTCAAATTTTGGCCTTTCACCTGATTTACAATCAGCTCACTATCTCCCAAAACTTGCAACTCCTTGATCCCTCTTTTTCTTGCCCATTCTAGACCATGGATAAGGGACTCATATTCTGCAACATTACTTGTGCAAGAAAATTAGAAATGAAAAGCTAAAAAGTATCTCTCCTTTGAAGGGGAGACTAACATCACTCTACCACTAGCGCCCATCCTACTTTTGGAACCGTCAAAGTACAACTACCATAGACCTAGTTCTTCTTGGCTTACCTTCATTATATTTGGTATGAAGTCACCATCTTCATGCATGCAATAGACTCCAAGGCCTACCTCCTCTATGAACTCGTAACGGTCATGATTGAAGTTATCACTTCCCCACTCATCCAAGAGTAGGTCTATAACTCCTTCAAGAGTAGAGGATGGAAATTGGTCTATCTAGGACTCTTTTGGGTTGATAATAGTGTAGCTGACGTTCACTACTTTGAGTGAATATGGTTCTAGATTGTCCTTGTCGAATGGCTCAGATTCAATCTTTACCTTGGTCCCATACTTGGTTTTAAAAACTAGATAAGACCAATACGCTACTAGATAGCCACCTATCTTTGATGTGAAGTCCCTGGATAAGCAAATTGCAAAATAAGGAGGAACATCTACCACTACTATATCATGGGGAATTGAGAAGGTTGGGTAAGCATGCAATGTCAAGCTTAAACCCTTCATCATCCCAACTATTTTTTCAGGTGTCCCATCCAGCTATAGGACTCCCTTATTCATCTCCTCGTATTTCAGTCCCATCTTGTTAGCTATGCACTTGGGCATCACTAAGGTACTAGCCCCACTATCAATGATGCAGTTATACACCAAGAAATATCCTATATTCAATGACACATAGAAAGGGGGAATTTTCTCTTCTTTATTGAATTGGCCTGAGGTGGAAGGTTGCCCATTCATCATCAAGACATTATCGGTGCTTGCTAGGATAGCTTGTTGGTCTAGCTCATGCAACTCCCTTTGTAGCATGTCCTTTTGTCCTAGTAGAGATAATGAATCCCATAAAGAGATGTTCATATGCAAATTCTTCATCTGTTCCACTATATTGACTTGAGGACTGCCTCCCTTCATGCTTTCTTTGGGGCTAATTCCAACATAAGGTGTAAGCTGAGGGGTTGAAGGTACAAATAGTAGTCTAAAGTTTGGGGCCTTTTGATTTGGGTGTGATGGAGAAGGTGCAGCTATCAATTGGGTAGTAGCCTAGGCTTCTCCCATTACTCTCCTCTTGAATCTTGTGTTGGCTGTAACACAGTTAGCCTGATTGTCTACAACACCCACATAGTTCATTGAATAAAATTCCCCTTCTAGATGATTCATGAGGGTAGAATCAGGCTAGGCCTGATTGTTACTTGTGATAGGTTACATTAGAGCCTCAAAGACTTGGGAATGAGAGGCTACCTGATTGTCTACATTTGGGTAATAACTCATCATCTCATTTGTATAAATAGCTTGTTCATGACCATATCCCATGGTCGAATAACTTGGTTGTTCCTATACCAGGTTTTTCTGAACAGGCACCATGGCCTTAGATGATGAAGGGGGGCCTAGGTTGTAGCCTTGAAATGGTCTAGTTTGAGTAAGCTGACCCTATCCTTGATTGTAGTTTTGGAAAGGGGGTCTAAGGGCTTGACCATAATGCTAGTATCCTTAATTCAGTCTTTTGCTTTGAGCTTGTTACCTTTTAATAGCTATAAGTTCATTTGACATGCTCTACAATAGACTCTTAACTTCATGAAGCTCATTGGATGGAGCAACAACTAGTTTCTCTATGCTAGGCAGAGGAGCTAATGTGGGAGTAGCGGCCTGAATTGGAGGTGGCATTTCTAGGAAAAGTGGCATGTGGGGTCTAAGGGCTATTTTCCTAGCCTGTATTAAGCAATTTTTGGTTGCTATGGCTATGTCATAGGTATAAGTAGCACATGCCCTATCATGGATTGTATCATCATTGCAATATCACTGTTTAATGCCTTCAAATAATATAGGAAAGCATAGTTGGGAGTCGATCTTACTAGAATGGGGATTCTATCCCAAGTCTTCTAAAATCACGTGTTGAAATCCTACATATACTCATGTGGGGCTCTCTTTATGGTCATCAGCTACTCAGCAAGTGAGAGATCATCACTCTTTTTGCCAGAATGGTCTATCAACTAAATACCCAACTCATTCCAGGAATGGATTGAATTTATAGGCAAAGTCCTGTACCAGTCAAGAGCTTTGCCCTTAAGAGACAATGCTAGCAATCTAATTGTGACATTTTCCTCTGTGACATTATGAATATTATAGAGGTTAGACATGTTCCTAATGTGCTCAATGATTGTAATAGGCCCCTCTCCATCAAAATAAGGCACATTTTTTAGGGCTGCTCTTGGGATTGGGTCATATTATGGGAGATTCAAGGGGCTTCTACCATGAAAAGCTATAAAGGGTAATGCCATAGCTGGGATGGGATGTAACTATAGCTCTGTTATATATGTGTCCCTTACAATAGGTTTGGGAGGGTGGTTTGTTGAATAAGGATGGGTCTTCTCAAATCTCAATCTTTTTATTGAGTTCAAAGGCAACTCAACAAAATTGAACGGGACACCCTTAGAAGCAAACCGTGTGGTGACTTTAGGCATAAGAAGTTAAAAAATGGTCTTTGATTAAAAAATTGAAGCTCTTACCAGTGGAGTCACTAGATGCTAGAAATCTTTGATTTGCTATAATAGGACTAGCATCAATCCTAAAACCTTATTGACTTATAAAACTATGTCCCACTGGGCATGCCAGAAACTGTTGACGCAGTGGGTTACACCCGAGGTAAGGAGGTTGAGCTCCTACCTTCCACACGCAACAATGGAAACTCCCCTCTCACCTATGGGACTGGTGAAGCTAGAGGGGAGAGTCTCTAGGTAAGGGCTAGCTCCCTTTGATGCATCTGATTCATTCTAGTAAGTGCTAACACACACACACACACACACACACACACACACACACACACACACACACACACACACACACACACACACACACACACACACACACACACACACACACATAATGGGGGGATGAAAAGGGAGAAAGATTACAGGAAAACAAATCTACTCTAAGGAGGTGATGCACCAAAATAAACTGACCTTCTCACACTCACACTTAAAATTAGACAAACAAATACATACACTTCAAACTTGGCAGAAGGACTAGGTTGCAAGAAACTCGACAAGGAGGCTTTAATGAAAATACGAAAAATAGAGATTCACCAAGGTGCTGTGAAATGCACACTGTAAGTAATTTCTTCTATTTTTGCACTTCCAAATACAACCCTCCTTGTCAGCTGTAGAAATGGCACCTTGTAGACAACAAATATGTTGGTGTTGGACCTGTGAAAGCATCAAGAAATAATGACTAAACACAAACTCACACTTAGGACATACACATAAATATCTATCCAAGATAGAGGTAAAAAATGCATTTATTGATTCAGGTGAAATTTTGCCAGGGCTACACCTTACAAATGTGGAAGATGACTACAAAAATGACAAGTCTCCAATATATATAAGAAGAAAGGAGGCCTTTTGGTGCCCCTTTTATAAGTGGCCCATGGTAGGCACTGGGTTAACTATAGAAATAACTTCCTTACACCTTCCTGCATCACTTGGATCGCTCTGTCTACTTTTACGTGATGGTCATTCTATTGTCAGGAATTGAATTAATAAGCCGTGCCATTTTCCAACTCTACAGTGAAAATTGAAGAAAACCAGTTGCGTGGTTGGTTGTTCGCACCTTCTAATGGTCAATTCACAGACACTGTTTCACCTACTAGAGTAACTTCTTGAATTGGCACCTCCCTTTGCCACCTAGACTATCTGCATGCCCCATGCTTTTAGCACTTTTGTCTTTTCCCTATCTTGTCTCTTTTGGCTTTTTCAGCCCTCAGGGCTATCTCTAGGTGGGTCGCTACATTGCTTGGGCTCCCTTCACGGTAGGCACTTGGGCATTTAAAAATCAATGGCCTTTTTGCTAGCTTAAATTTGGCATCTACGTACCTATCATCATTTGAAAAACAATGGCTATTTTACCTCCTTAAAGTTGATGCCATCTGCGATGTCACCATCCTTGGCAATTTCCTTCAAATGAACTAATTTCTCATCTACCAAGGATTTCACCTGTAGAGTCCGTGGAAACTCCTGGACTTGTGCAAAATCAAAAAATGAATTGGCCTCAAACAATAGGGGAAAAAGGGAACCAATTTTTTGCCCTGTTGGGCAAAAATGGTCAACACTTTACATTCAATATTTTTATGTAGATAATGTATGTATCTAATATTTGCATGTGTTCAAATGTTTGTTTTTAGAATGGTTTCATAGTTATTATAAAATAGTCAAAAACCTACTAAAATTTCATTATAGTATTTATTTTTGAATATATATTTGCTATTTTCATTTTGGTGAAATCTCGGTGGAGTCAGAGAGTAATTATTTATTTTTTAGGAAGGAAATATAGAGTGATCATTATTTTTTATTATCAGTTATGTGATTACTTTGGTATATGTTGCATGTTTCTATAAATGTATGTATGGATTTCCTATATATTGAATGATAGAGGCTTCTTATTAGAGGTCATATCCCAATTTTCTCAACATTTCCAATAAGTTTTTGAGTTTGGTTTATTGGTTATCTTTTTCATCTTCTAAAAACATATTTATCTCCTTTAGATCTCTCTGCCACATTTTATTTTCTTCATCCTTTTGTACTTTCTAGTTAAAAGTAATACCCACATGAAACTCTTTTTTGCCATAAATATTTTACTTTATTTCATCCTTTTGGCTTTAAATAAAGTTACCTCCACCTATTAATATGAGAGGGACTTTATCCCTTGACTATTAATAGGAAATGCCAATTTGTCTACTTGAAAAAATTTCATGCTAGTAGTTTTTGGTGCCCATTAAGGGGCATGATTTTGGTACCTTATTAAAACCTACACTTCAAAATATTGGTCCACATGACTTTTCCATTAACTCAAGGACCACTCTATCAACCTAAACTAGATTTAGAATAGTCTATACAATTAGATATTGTATCACATATTAGACAAATCACCTAGGATTTTGATGAAATTTATGTTGCCTAATTTCAAATTATCTTGGTAATCTTAAATAATGAATTTAAGTGAACATAAAGAGTATAAATAATTCTTGTACATAGATAATCTCATAGAACTAGGTAAGTAATTCAAAATCAGTAAGTTTTTTCATGACTATTTTAGATCCTCAAAATCTTGATCATCAACCTAGTTTGAACTCGATAAAATGAATAGAAGAAGATATTGCTTCAAGTCTTTGACAACTATATTATAATAAAATAACAAGTTTCTCTTAATTCAATATTGTCACTATAGTGATAAGCATAGAAGAAGATTATTTTTCCATTGTTCATATAAAAACTATAATTACTTAAAGAAAATAAATAAGCATGAAGAGTAGATCTTATATATATTTGAATAATTTCATATCATGACCATCTAACCACCTCAGGATTTAGTTCTTCATCTTAATCTTGATTGGTTAAGTCAAACTCAAGAAGACATTTCATCATATTTAAGAGTGTTTTCTTGGGATAACAGAACTAATTCAACACATTTTCATAGAGCTATTATAGTTATATAAGAAGAAGAGAATCATGCCATTTTGACATAACGAGTGGAAACACTAGCTACATGAAGAATTCAACTAAGAAGACCTACACATATAATTATTTAAATTGGGTCAGCTCCACATAAAAAATAAGTCTTTCAAAGATGTAAGAGAAAAGATTCACCAGAGATAGTAATTCTAAAAGTGAGATTGATCCTTTTAAGTTGAATCCAAGACAAAAGGGTAACTTAATAGAGAAATCAACCTTCCTTCAACTCATAAAAAAGATAAATAATCTCAAGGAGAAATAATTACAAGTCAAACCTTTATTCTATTAGGAACTATTATCCTGTTACAAGTAATCTTTCCAACAATGGCACAACCATGGGGTAACACAATTGGTCCATTATCTTTGGGATAGCTACATAAAATCCAAAGAGGTTCATGAAAAAAAATTCCAAAATTCTTAGGTGATGGAAAGCAACATCTAGATGAATACACTACTACATTTTATATAGCATGTAGAGTTTTAGGATCTAAGCATGAATATATTATAATTAGATTGGTTGTTGAAACTCTCTAAAATGGAGTTGTAGATTGGTTTTATCATTTTCCTACAGGAGTAGTAATAAATTGGAATGATATGAAAAGAAAACTAAAAAATAGATTCAATTCAATGGAAGATATGCATGCATTATTATCTCAACTCACTTAGATGAAGAAAGAAGCTTATGAGTCAATGAGAGACTTTATACCTAAATTCAATAAGATACTACATAGAATCATAGTAACTACAAAACCTATAGATGAGAATTAGAAATGATTCTTCATCAATTCATAATTATTGGAGGTGAGTTATCGACTGAGAAGTGCCAAGGTAGTTTATTTAAATAAAACCCAAACATTGGAATTTGACATCAAAGATGATATGATAATGGCTAAAAAACTTTAAAAGGAACCATCGAAAGGAAAAATATAGAATATAGGCTAGTCTTATATTGAATAAATTTTTATATAAAATATATAATGACATAAAAAATTTAAAAAATCAAATGCCAAAAAAAAATATTACTTCTCCTTATCAAGATATTCATAGAATAAATTATGTACCTTTTTAAGGGACTCATCCTTAATTGTAAGCTCTTCAAAAAAACATTTTTCTAGAATCTCATCTTCAACACAATGAAAATACACATGTGAATTCTATGTTAGAAATATAATAAATATTTGGATATGAGGAAGGAGAAGAATAAAACAAATCAAAAAATCTAGATCCTCAAGAGTGTGAAATTAAGGAACCTAGTGGTGACTCTACAAACACATTTCTAGAATACAGTTCAGAAAAAGATGATTATAAAGATAATATTGGAGACATGAACAGTTAGTCATTAACTATATTCACAAGAGCTTGGAATCATAGAAATAAAAAAAATCATGGATAATAATAATCTTCAAAAAGTATTCTTCCAAGAGGATCAACAAATTTAAGATAGATGAAATGAAAATAACCAATAACTAAAATAGATGAGTACTCCATGAATGTCACTACTAGTTATCCAAAAAATACTTATCCTATAGATAATATTAATGTATCTAAAAATATAGAAGGGTTTCCTTCTTCTAGTTTACCCACTTTTGACATAATTAAACATGGCAAAAAAAAAAAAAATCCAAATGTCACAAGCTAAATATTTAAGAACATACCCAAATCAACTAGATAGGCTAGTAGAATTCATCAAGTGAAAAAAATCTACTCAAAAGAAAACTAATGCTAAAGGAATACTAGTCATGCCACCTTCTTCCAATATAATAAAATTTATGGATACAATAATTTCTAAATAAAATAATATTGATCATTTTTACATCTCCTTATTCCTTAAGGGATGTAAAATCAATAATTGCATCATGGACATAGAAGCATAAGATACTATAATTCTTGTTAAAGTTTCCCATGCTCTTGGTTTGACTTGTATAAATTTTTGGCCATTTTTAGTTAATGGAAGCTAAACAAGTTACATTAGGCAATAAAATTGAAGATGCCCAATTTTCCGTCACATATTTCCCTCATAAAATGATAAAAATCAACATTCTAATATCTAATATCCTAAAAACCTATGGTATTCTATTGGGAAGAATTTTTTACAAAGAACTTGGTGGTGAGTTTTAGTTAGATCTATCACATGCAATTATTTGAGTTAAAGAAGTCAAATAATGCCTCGAACTAGAATTAAAAACAAAGTAAACTATGCAAAGATGATGATCCTTGAGTAGATATATTATATGAAGATGCAAGTATAGACAACTATTTATTGATAGTATACAAATATATGTATATGCCAAAAATCATAGAATCTACTCCTAATTAAATTTGGGAATTGGAATTTGTTGGTAGTTGCTCTTTGGTAAGGTCTAGTGTAGGAGTTATCCTAATATCTTTAGGTAAAGAAGCATTTCCCTTATTTTACAAATTATAGTTTGAATACACTAATAACATAGTAGAATATGAAGCTATCTTGTTATGAATACATGTTATAGAAGAAATAAGAATCAAAAACTTGAAAGCCTTGGGTGATGTAGACCTAGTTGTAAAACAAATCAAAGGTCAATATTAGGTGAAAAATGATCATTTGAAACATTATAGGAATAAACTTTGGGAAAATATAGAATTTTTTGAGGATTTTTGCATTCAACCTATTCCAAGGGAAGATAACACTTGTAGTATCAACTTTTTAATTCATTCCACATTAAAAAAATGCTACAAATAAATATACAATTCAATTGATCTATTGACCCAGTATACCAAAAAATTTAGATAAGTAGTAGGTTTTTAATAATGATTAATATATCATTTCTTTTCTTGAAAAAGCTGATATATTTAGGAACTTGGACTCCAAAGGCAGTGATTCATCGTACATGGAATTTTCTTCTCAAAATCATAAAGAGGGCATAGCTAAAGAACAAGATAAAAAATGAGTAATAAAATTGAAAGGAAATAAAATCCCAAAAGGCTTGGTCTCACTAGAATAACTCTTTGATAAGCATGACAAGTTCATTAAGATGAATATTTAGAAAGACTCTTTTGATTTAGTAGACTATGAAAAAGTAAATAATGGTTTATAAGAGCAACCTAGGCTAGTAAATAATGGTAAATATTTTTCACTAGATGAAAAAAAATATTCATTGGATTACTTTAAAAATATATCAACATCCTTTACTATTCATATGAAGACCTCAAGTATTTTTGTTAAAAATAAATGTAACACATCGTTCCTTTAAAATCAAAAGTCAATACATTCAAATAAAAACAAAGATAGTATAACCTAAAGATTATGGGTACAATATTTTTATAGATTTAAAAAATGTTTATTTCATGAATCATTTTACCTATCCATATTTCAACATTGATTTCTAACACAGTGTTAGTTTGTAAAAAGAGTGGAGAAATTAATATTTGTGTGGATTTTAGAAATTTGAATCAAACATCCCTTAAAGATAAATATTTATTACCTATTATGGATCAAGTTTTCCAAGCAATTACATGTTTAAAAATTATTTAAAATTTATATGGTTTTTCAAGTTATAATCAAATCAAAGGTGATAGGGAAGATCAACAGAAAACAAATTTCACAACTATGTGGGAAACTTTCACTTATCGATGAATGCCATTTGGATTGATAAATATAGGAGATAAATTTCAAAGAGATATGGATATTAAATTAAAATATTTGAATAAAAAGATAATTTTGGTATATTTGGATGACTTTAAAATGTTCTAAAAAGGAGATAAGATCACAATGAGCACCTTGAAAAAATATTTAAAAAGTGTCGATTACATGGTATTTATATCAACCTTAAAAAGTCTATTTTTGGGGTGACTGAAGAGAAACTTATTGGGAACATAATCTCCAAGGAAGATATTAATATTTATCTAGAAAGAGTTGAATAAAATTTAGAATCTATCTTTTCTCACTAGTAAACCATGTGTGCATTTGTTCTTTGGAGAAGTTAATTTCTTAAGAAGATTTATACTAGATTTTATAGAACTCACTAGACATATACTGAGATGATGAGATGGAAAACATCATTCAAATATAATAATGAAGGAAAATAGGCATTTGAAAATATAATAGATATTATTGACCATACACCAACTCTTGTTTATCTAGATTTGAAAAAAAAATTATCATTTATTGTTATGCCTTAGAACATACTTTCTCAGCGATATCGATGAAAAATAATGATGAAGGTATTGAATCTTGTATCACTTTAATGAGTTTAAATATAAAATATTATAAATTTAAATATTATCCAAAAGAGGAACATGCATATGAAATTTTTAAATCCAATAAATAATTTAGATATTATATTCTATATTCACATTCTATGGTAATGGTCTTGAGTACAACTATCAAATCCATTTTGAATCTATAGGAACTAGGATAAAAAAGAGGAAACTAGATAACCAAAATTTAGTAATATAATCTTGATATCAAACCCAAAAAATTGGTTCAATGAAAATGGTTATGTCAACTCATAGCAGAAAAAGCAGATGTTTAATCAAACTCTCTGATAGATTCTACTGATCAAAATAACATAGATCTTCCTTTTCTTATTTTTGTTGATTCTAATAATGAATGGTTTGCATATATTTCCTTATTTATGACTTATGGAGAATATTAATCTTATATAGATACCAAATAATGTAGATAACTCAATTTATAGGCCATAAAATATGTCAATTGGGATGGAACATTATTCAAAAAGAGTAATGATGGTTTTTTTATTGAGATGTGTTGACACTAAACAATATAAGAATTTCTTATAATCCTTTCATGATCAAGCTTATGATTAATTTTTTTCTAATTTTGTAACAAAATTAAAGATATTAAGATATCACTACTATTATCCTAAACTATTAAAATACTCATATGAGTGGGTAAGGAAATTTGAATCATGTCAACAATTTGTTAGAAGGCCAAAACTTGAAGCATTTCCGCTCAAGCCAGTGATGATTGAAGAACCCTTTCAATAATGGGGGTTAGATTTTATGGTAATTGTGAATAAGCATTAAATCATAGGACATACACATGTTCTTATTATTAGATACTATTTCACCAAGTGGGTAGAGCTTATTCCTATCAAACAAACAAGTTCTGAAGTAATTTGTAATTTTATTAAAGAAAACATCTAGGTGAGACACGACATCCCACAAAATATAGTAACAGATAATGACCCCAATTTTTATCCTTTATAAATGATTGGATTATACTATGGATATGGAATTTTATTATCTCATTATTCAAATTCTCACCAATAGGGAAATAACAAAGCTGAGTCATGAAATAAGAATTTGGTCATCATCATTTATAATTTAGTTGATGATAATCATAGGAACATGCATAAGAATTTATATGATGCACTGTGGGAAGATCATATATATAAATCCTAAGAAATATATAGATATGTCCCCATTATAGTTACTTTATGATATAGAAGCAAAAATTCCAATAACACTTGAATTGTTTACACTTTGCCTAGTTAGAGTAATCAAGAATAAAAAATTTGGAAGTTCTTTGGACAAAAGGATTATTTATCTTAATAAACTTGAAGAAGATGGATCTCAAGTTGTTGATATAATTTCCAAGAATAAAGAACAAGTTAAAGTCATTTTTGATAAAAGAGATAAAAGGAGAGATTTTCAAGTAGGAGATCTTGTTCTTATATGGGTTAAGTGTAGAGAACCAAAAGGGAAGTCATAGAAAGTTTGACTCATTATGGATGGGTCCCTTCAAGATCAAGCACTTTTATGGTGATAACACTTTCTACTTGACCTATTATGATAACACACATCTTCTATTTCCCTACAATGGAAAATATTTTAAGCATTATTTCAAGTAAAATAAGGTAGTCCCATGCATGTAAATATGTACATGTAATTTTGGCTTGTTTCCTTTTTTGATTCTAATTTAATTTTATGTGTGACATTTTTTAATAAATACAATAGCCTATTTGTTTTTCCTTCCTTTTTGTGTATTGGTATTATATTATGATACATTTTTTTTAACACCTACTTCAATTCCAAATGAGATACACATCTTTAGTCTTATCTAGTTTCAAGATCAATAGTTTTTTTAGTTTTTAGAATTAATAAGTTTTCATCAAATCCTTTAAGTAAATAAGTTATAAATAATTATAATATTCTTAAATTATATCTATCTTGATAACATGTATTTATTTCTCATACAATTGAGATAGGTGAATTGAATATCAATTGGTTAGATCAATATGTGAAAAAATTATAATAGGAGATCTAGCCTGATAGCACATGTTCATTTCTCATACAATTTAGATAGGTGAATTAGATAGATCAAGACATGAAAATATATCACAACTCTCAAGAAATTTCAACAATAATATTCAAATGACTCCACAACCTAATGGAAGCACATTGGTCTACAAAACCAAAGTCTAGAATTATTCTCTCATCCCTTTCAACTCAAGGTCCCCAATCAGAGGCATATGTTATCCTAGTTTTTTAATGATCGTCAAAAGTCTAAAAATTAAAAGTTAGTAAAATTCAAATTTGGTTAGTGGTATAATTTTTATTTTTCAAAAAAAATTATCTAGTTAAACGATGCATAAATGTTTTGAAAATTTTCCTAAGTTTACCTCTTTTGGCTAAATTTTCAAAAAATGTTCAAAGACCCCTCATATTCCTACAAGAGTAAAAATACATCCTTTGAAACCTAATATCCTTGAAATCAAACCCTGCAAAAACCAAAAACTTTGAAAATAATTCCATTAAATCCCAAGAGGTGTGTTAGTAGACCCGTCATAATCCAATAGGCATGCCAACACTACCAATGAGGTTTGACCTATTTTTCAACATGATGTTCGAGATCTAATTCCCTTGAAAACAACCTCCATAGATTATAACATGTTTTTGTACATAACTTCAAAACAATGCCAATTTGTAGGATAAACTTTAGATTTTCAACCATTAATGGTTATCTCCTTTTCACATGTGGAGGTATATATATTTTTCCATCCTAATCCATTATTTCTCACATATCTCTGTAAAATCTTTGATATCTTCTTATGAATTCTAATCACCTCTACCTCATCCTTGATTCGTTCATTGAAACCAACACTATATTGGAATCCTTTTGTCTAACAAATATGGTTTAAATCTTGAATAGAGGTAGGTTTTTCTATCTTCCATGTTTACTTTTGAAGCTAAAACTCTTGATTCTTATAGATTTTCATTAATTTTTGTTGTCTACAAACAACCTTATTTTCCATTTTTAGGTCTTATAAAAAATTAATTTGTTTTTTTAAAATCTCAAAAGCTTAGCCTAAAATATGATATGTATTATGCATTTTTGCAATTCATATCCCCAACATTTTTTTCTTTGTTAAGTATTTTCTAGCTTATTTGCATCCTTATTAGGCTACAACCCATCTATCTACACATTCATTAGGACCTGATACACATGCTTATAGACCTATAAGACTCTAATAAATGTGTCATCACACCCATTAGCTCTTGATGGTAGTGATAACATTTCCTCTAAAACCTAATACTAGTGATAATAGTACCTCAGATTATGATACTCTTATAAGCAACCTCTTCAGATTTTAACATACTAGTCAGTAATTTTTTATAGAAATAATGTTTTTCACTAATTTTTCAATAGGTTATCTTTTCCAAGTATAGTGTAATGTAGGTTTTATCACTCAGGTTGTGTACTTTTCTAAGGTGTCAACATCCAAGGCCCCAAATAAAGGTAATCCAAAGAAAACTCCTCCAAAGCAAATCTTGTAGGCAGAAGAAGGGTCAAAGATGAAATACTTGTTATAAAGTGTTTTTCCTCCATCAATATTGGATTTAAATGTTAAAAATATAAATCATACTAATATGGGACATATCAGCATGGAAGACATTTTGAACATAATCAATGTAGTACTTAAAATAGATTATGGTCAAAGTATAAATGATATCAGATTAGAAAATGCATGTGATTTTCAAAATTTAGTGCAATTCCAAAAATTAGTCTTGATCATAAACAAATATTATGACCCTAAAAAAAGGTAGGTGTTAAATCCCAAAGAATAATTTTCATATGTTTATCTTTAAAACATGATGATAAGTTGATATAGTTTCTAGAATTGGGAATCATAGGTTGACTTGTATCTTGCCTCAACACAACAATTCTAGGATGATAACATCAATTATTATGTAAAATGGGTGAATAAAAAATGGCTAACAAAACCTAAATATATGGCTACAAGTCTCCCAAAAAATATTTATAGGTTTGAGTTTATGAATGAAGTGAATGATGGTACCCGATGAAATAGTAGCATGCAAAAATATAGCAAGTGATAATGCCACTGACATATGCTCATAGGGGATAACATCACCTCTATATATCATAGTTTGTTAATAACATAGTATTACAAATAATCACCATTCACCACATATTCTAAGTGTAGAAATAAATATTTTCCCCACTTTATTCAATATAGTATGTGATTATGTTTTAGCACTTTACAGTTTTAGAGCTAAAAGCTTTATAAAAAGGCAACGGAGTCCATTCAAAACATAGAAAAGATGCAAAAAATTTTACAAAATGGAACAAAGTTTATACAAGATGCAACATAGTTTATACGTTTATGCAACAAAGTTTATATAAGTACATAATAAAGTTTTCAAAATAAAGACCATAAAACCCAGTCCTCTTTTATAGAAATAACAAATTTCAAAATAGAAACCATACGATGTAGCAAGGTTAAAATTGGAGGCTATAAGATGCAAAAACATTAAAAAAATAGTCCTCTTTTATAGAAAATGTAGTGTAATATCATAAAATACAACATAGTTTATTAATAACGTAGTCTACCTTAAAGAAAATGTAGTGAAATATCTTAAAACACAATACAATTTCAAAACACAATAAAGACCATTCAAAACATAGTCCAATATAAAAAAATTGTAGTCTATTTTTTGGTAGATCTCCACGTTGTTATTTAAATGGTATACATAGTAGAGGCAATAATATTCATAGTCTAGTTTAGATATATCATGCCATTGGAATTTGTGTAAAGCCAAAAGGGAAATAATTATTGTTTTACGAAGGCCACACATATACATTGGAATGTAAAAATTAGATAAAATGCATCTGGAGATGCACAAAATATGCCAACAAGATAAAAAAATGTAGAGGATGTGCCCATACAAAGATAGATACTATTATAGTCACCCAAGAACATAATCACATTGCAAACATTGTAAAGGTAGAATCCAAGTAAATAATCAAAAATATGAAAGAGCAATCATCTACAAGTGTTGAAATCCCAAAAAATAATATTGTTGAAAATGTATCCATAGCATCAAATGTAATTTCAGGTCAACTCCCACCAATTACAAATATTAAAATAATAATTTGTCATACTAGAAGAGAAAAATAACTGTGAATTCATGATCTCTAGAGATAATAGAAATACTAGAGCATTTCAAGAAAATTGTGGCTGGTGAAAAATTCTTGGTATTTGATATTGGTTCTAAAAAATATCATATCATAATTATTGTCACATAAAAAATGATAGAAGCAATGGCTGCCACTCCAAACTAGTTTATAGATGGCACATTCAAATGTACTCCACCACTGTTTAATCAATTATACACCATCCATATTTTGAAGAATCATACATTGATACATATGATATATAATCTAATGCCAAATTGAAAAAATAAAACATACAAGAGAGTTTTCAAAGCATTGAAAGACATTAAAAACTCTCTATAACCATTAACTCTCATGATAGACTTCAAAATAGTTGTAATTAAAGCATTTTAGTTTACCTTCCCTAATAGTATTCAGATAGGATGTTTCTTCCACCTTACTCAATACCTTTGGAAAAAAATCCAAGTAGAAGGGCTCCAAAATTGTATGAAAGAGATTCAAATTTTACACTCCAAGTCCACTAGTTAGCTTCACTAGCATACATTCCAGTAGAGCATGTGCCCAAAGAATTCCAAGAATTGTGTAACTCTCCATATTATAAACCCGATGGGCTAGATGGAGAAATAAAAAATGATCTTCAAGAAGTTGTAGTTTATTATGAGAAAACTTGGATTGGTCAGATAATTTGATGTACAAATAAAAAAAGAGGTAGATTTGTAATTGACCTATGGAATTATTATGAAGCTATTGCCACTAGTTTACCCTGAACTAACAATTATATATAAGGGTGGCATAGAGGATTCAACTAGATCCTCACATGCCAACACCCAACACTCTAAAAATTCATAAAATTTCTACAAGAGGAATAAAACCTCACCGATGTCACCATGAAATAGTATGTAGAAGGATTTGAAGGATCTTTATAGAAGAATAAATATAAGGACACTACCATGAAAATAAAAAGAGTAGTAACAAGTTATTCACCATATAATCACTTTGAATATTTATGAGGCATCACACATAACTTTCAATTACAAATCTAAATTCATGAAATTATTTTTTTATCTTTTTTTTTCCAATGCGGTGTATTATGATTCTCAAAATATTTATGCTATATTCTTAATTTTTATATGTTTTTTACTTACTACATTTTCTCCTATAAGATTATGTCTCTGCTATATTTTATCCCACTATGTTTTTTACAACTATGTTTTATTTCACTACATTATCACATAGAGCCATGAATGACATGATCACACTCTTGCATAGATTGGTAGGAAGCCCAATTATAAGGAACTTCCAAACTTGGATATATAAATACATATGGATTTTTCATTAAAAAAAATTAATACATCAATTAGGGCTAATTAATTAGTGACTCAATCCATAAGAATTTAAATGAAGTAAAAATAACTCCTAGATTCTACTTGATTTCATATCTAGTCTATGTAGTTGCTAGGAGGAAATTCTATAGTGGATTAAATCAAGTAGGAAACATCAAGACTACAAAGATATATGAATTCAATCAGGTAGGAAACATAAAGACTACAAAGATATATTAATTCTACCCTTAACTCACCCTAAAAAAAAGTGATCAACATTTTTGAAGAGTAAATGATGCATTCCTTCAATATGTCATCCAAATGTTTGAAAGAAAACCCTATAACACAAGGATATCTATTGAGGTAATGACATAGATTGCTAGATGGGGAGCCTAGTTTATTTAATTTCCCACTTTTTATTATTTGAGAGTATGTGGATGTGATTTATCACCATATATGATTCCTATGTATGTTATTAACAAATGGGATTTAATGTAACTACTAAGATAATTAGTTAAACCCATATATTCTTCACCATTAAACATAAATCTAGAGTGAAGTTTCCTATCTCCATAAGTATGTACACATGCTCATTATTGCTTAAAGAAAAGATAGTTAAAGAAGAGATGACATGTGTTAATTTAATTCCATTTGAAAATACGGCTTTAGTTTATATAATAATTTTAGAGTCATGTGTCCTTGAATCTTCATATCAATGTGTACCTTATTTTGAGGACTATTGGTTGGATTTTAAAGACAAAAATTATATGAGATCAAAGATTGCTCATAGTTCATAGTAAAATAGGTTAATGCATTTGGGATTATAATATCCCCTAAAAAATATTATATTATGAGGATACATTGGATCCTAATTATAAAAAAGACAAACTTAAATTTAAACCAATTCCCAAGGTTGATTGGATCAAGAAAGAATCAAATTCTCTTAGGAGTAGAACTCAAGGTGTACTTGAACAGACATTAAAATGGTTGAGAGACAAGGGAGTCAATTTTAACCAAGAATAGTTGATACCACCACCAATAATTAAAACTAAATTGGGAATATTTCATAAATATATAATGTATGTATTTACTATTTATGCATATTCAAATCTTTGTTTTTAGAATTTTGTCACTATTGTTATAAACTAGTCAAAAAATTTGGAAAATTTTCATTATAGTATTTATTTTCATATCTATATTTGTTATTTTCATTTTGGTGAAATATAAGTAGAGTCAAAGGGTAATTATTTAATTTTTACCAAGGAAATATAGAGTGATCATTACTTTCTATTATCATTTACATGATTGCTTTGGTGTATGTTATACATTTCTATAAATATGTATGTATTTTCTATCTATTGAATGATAGAGGTTTCTAATTAGAGATCATATCCCAATTTACTTGAATTTTCCAATAGGTTTATGAGTTTGTATTATTGGTTATGTTATCTTTTTCATCTTCTAAAAATATATTTCTCTCTCTTAGATCTCTCTATTGTATGCAATCAGAAATGCGTCATGTCTATAAATCAATCCTAGCTTAGAGAAGATGGAGCATACCTATACTTTTGATTAGGAATACATTTGTTAAGCGAGGGCATGACCAATATGGGGAGCCACTATACCCAATTAGGGGATCACTTGTCACAATACAATCTAACATAATTATGCAATAATCCTAAAAGAGTCCTAGGTTTAATGTTCAATATATTCTAATAACAAGAAAGTAAATCTAATCTAGTGCACACCAAAGCTTGTGGCACAACATGATCGGTTATTAAAGTAATAAAAACACGTATAGTAGAGACTAAAATAATTTAAGTATGAATAAGAACCTAATACATGGAATATGAAGAGTAATATTATTTGAGCCAATACTTATGCTACTTATATCTACTAAAGAGAGGAGAATAAAGTTAGAATATACTTACCTAAATGTGAACCCATCAAGACTCATTATCTCCCTTGGCCAAAAGGGATTCAAAACAATTTTTTTTGGTTTGTAAGGATAACTAAGAAAGGCCTAATCATCCAAGACTTATCCACAAGACTAGATTCTCCAATTAAAAAACCTAAATTAAGACTCTTCAAGTAGAATGGTGGAAGAGCAAATCTTAAAGAAGCATGAGTAAATAATAACTCTTGATTGCATTTGAAGTAATTATGAAATTATCTTGTATTTATAGGTATATCTCACCCTAAATCCTTCCAAATATGTTGGATGTACATGGTTGACCCAATTGACCTTGTATGTTTTTTAGAGATAAATCACTAGGTCTTGAACTAGGTCAGCTGAAAGGCTAACAAAACTCTCAAGTGAAAATACCCAAAAATAGTACCAAGTTAACCTAGTCAACCTTGTATAGTAATCAAAGGCTAAAAAATGTACAAGGTTGACCTAGTAGACCTAATACAATCAACTGGTGAAAGGGGGATCAAGGTGAGGAAAAGAGGGATGGAAAGAGGAAAAATACTACAAGAGTGTACAACGTATGATTAATATCTTAATGAAAGGTTTTAAGATCTGGTTGGATTGGTAATAATGTGTCAATAAGGGAAAAAAAATCCTAAAAATTGTCATAGGTCTACCCACCCCTTTCCTGATGCACCCCTTAGGGTGTGCACTCAAAGAAATTGAGTCTCAACGGGTTCTTGAAAGATGTAAAATGTTAGTGATTGATAAAAGATTTAAAATATTATGTGTCACTAAGGTGAAATAGGGGATGGTTCTTCAAGAAAGAACATAGTAACACACAAGGTTGATGCTAAAAAAAGGTTGAAGTAGTTTAAAGCAAAAAATAACTGAAAGTAAATGATTAAAAGGGAAAATAACTAAAAAGTAAATGTAATATGTACCTTGACTTACCTTTATCATGGGATGTTTTTCTACTATGTTTTTAGTTTTAATTATGTAGGGAACAAAGAATGCTTTTAGAAAATTCAAGACTGTAAAACTAAAGAGAAAAAACAAACAAATGCAAGAAAGCCAAGATAATTGGTGCTATGAGGATGGGGTGTACTTGGGAATTTGGAAAGTTGGGGTGATAGGTACTATGTTATACCAAATGACCAAGTCAAATAACAAGAGTAAATTGAGTAACTAAAAATCCAAGGCTACTAAAGACCAAAAAACTTAAACAAGCTATCCTTAAGTAAGAAAAGCAAACTCACCAAGTCAAACCAAGGATACATGTCAAATAGGATGGTAAATCAAACATCAAGTGGTAAAATAAGATAAAAAATGGTAAAACAACATTGATGAGTGTGCAGTAATAATCCACATCTCACTCAATAATGGAAAAAGGTGCATAAAGGGGAAAAACACATTTCTACATGAGAAGTAACAAGATAACCTCACTCAACAATGGAAAAAGGGTACAAACTCAAGTGTTCATAACAACACAATAGTAAAATTAATGATAAATGGTAAAAAGAAAGTAAGATGAGTCTATAAATCTAAAATCATTGTGAAAAAGAAATAAGTAATCCATAGTTGCTCAAACATGTTGTTTCACTCTCAGGATAGATAAAACTAAAATAAAGTAATGCTAGCATGTTTTTAATAGGTGAAAAAGAAGGAATTAAAGAAGAATGGAAATTAGATTTGGAATCACACTTATTTGTCAAGGGGGAAATGAAATGGGTGGAGAGGAGAATAAAGGAAAAACCAAGGTAGAAGAACTCTTTATCAAAGTCAAGACACTCAAATTAGGTTTGTCAAAACAAGAGGACTTTCGACCTTAAGGACTATGAAGAAATTCTCTTAGCTACACAAGTCTTAGGTCAATAAATGCAATATGTAGATCATCCCATGAAGTCTATATTCATGAATATTAAAATTTACCTACCTTCCCACAACATGTTCCCCATTTTTTAAGACCCCTTATAAAGCCATTGGTCTACTACAGAGATTGGGTACTTGAATGAAAAGTATGTAGATCATCCCATGAAGGTTATATTCATAAAAATTAAAATGGACCTACGTCTGCATAATATGTTCCCCATTATTTTGAACCACTTATAGAGCCATTAGTCTACTATAAAGATTGGGTTCTTATGTGAGAAAGTAGGTATCAGCATAGATTTTATTGAATTCCCCTATTCTAATCTATTGGTCTATCGCACCCCAAAAGACCCCGACTTTATGTGAGTCAAATTGTGGATTTTGAACTTTGATTAGAGATAAGAGATGTGCTTAGAATCATGTCTTTTGGTGTGATATTGACTTTTGATAATTGTATGTTGCCTTTTAGATATCATTACCTTTTGATTCAAATGATTTGGATTTTAACTTTATTGATGGATTTTTCTATTCCTCCTCCATATGAATTTGGAAAACCAAATATAGGTGATAAAAATGACTTTAATTTGAATACTTGGGACAAGGTTTCTAAGAGATAAAAACTTCAAAGAGCATGGGATCTAAGAGTATCATAAATCTAGGTGAAATAAAAGTTCTATCTTAACTTGGAGCTTGTTTTATCCAATATGGAGTGAAAGGTAGGGGAAATAAAGTGGAATGACACATGGAAAAATTTGAATTGATTAAAATAAAATAAAAATTGATAAAGGGAAAAAAAAGGGATACAATGATACTAAAGTGTGATTGCTTATCATGAGAGTGAGGGAAATAGAGGAAAACATGCTAACATAGATTATTATGAAAATTCCATCTAATAAAAGAATTATAAGCTAAAGTTTGAGAACAAGGATGTAAAAAGATGAAAATATGGTAATTTTATGAGGAGGGTTGGGTCCTACCCATGATATTACACTGCAAATTCATAAACGAGAAACCCAAGGGGTACCAAAAAGAGAGTAAAGGGTAAATTAAGGTAAGCAAAAAGATGGTAATTTTGTGAGGAATGTTGGGTCCTATCCACAATCTTATAATGAAACTCATAATATAAAAACCCAACTGGTGCCTAAAATAAAAAATGCAAGAAGATAAAGAAGACTTTGGTACATCAAGAAACCAAAAGACAAAAGGGAGGACTAAAGGTTTGTGAAAGGAAGGAACTTCTATAAAGGGAGAGACCCATATAAGTAACCTAAAAAAAGTGTTAGATAAAAATAGATAGAAATCATAAAAATAAGGAAATTTCTAGGTGAAGTACTTTTTGAGGAATTTTGCATTGGTGGGTTCTTTAAAAACATGGCCTTCATTGGTTTGAAGGTGGTAGGTGCTTAGACCAAGAATGTATTTGACTAAATATGGGCCCCACCATTTTTAGGTGTATTTACCTTCTTTGTTATGGGTGTAGCATAATTTAAAGACAAGATCACCAACATTAATTATGAAAGCTTTAAAATGTTTGTTATGTTGTCTTCCAATGAGAGCCTTGTATTTGTGGTTATGTTGTAATGGGGAAATATGGAATTCATCAAGTATATCAAGGAAATGAAGATAATATTGATGCAACTCTTCATTAGGAATAATACCATTAAGGGATATACAAAGAGAGTGAAGCTCAACTTCTAAATGAGGAACTAAATCAAAACCATAGACTAGTGAGAAAGGAGTTGCCCTAGTGGTAGTACATATGCTAGTTTGATAAGCCCAAAGTATAGGGTAAAGATGAAGATGTCAATTTGTATGGGTTTCATGAATTTTATTTTATAGAATTGTATTGAGAATATTATTAGTGGCCTCATCTTGGCCATTGCATTATAGATGATAAGGTGTGAAGAATTTGTGATTGATCTTGAATTTATTTAAAATTTGTTTACCATGTTGTTTTTGAAATTACCACCATTATCTAAAATGATGGTATGGGAAACATGAAAGTAGAAAATGATTTTATTAAGAATAAATTTGGAAATGGTAAGATTGGTGACATTAATAAGAGGCATGGTTTCTACCCACTTGGTAAAATATTTGGTAGCAATGATGTTAAAAACATGTCCATATTGGGAGTGAGGTAATTTACCAATGAGATCGAATCCCCATATGGAAAATAGCCTAGGATATTTGATAGTTTGAAGTTCATCTTGAGGTGAATGGATTATATCATCATGAAGCTAAAAAATATTACACTTTTTATCATATTTAATTGTATCCTTTTAAATATTGGGTCAAAATTAACCCATATGTATGCATTTGTGGGATATAGCATATACACTATAGTGACCATCATAAATGATGTCATGTGCTTATTCAAGAAGAGGAAGGACCTCATCTTACATAACACAATGGATCAAGCTACCTTCAACATTGTGATAATAAAGGATTTTGTGATGAAAAACATATTTTAAATCTTGTTTATAAATGCATGCCTTTTCATGAGAATCTAAGTTAGGAGGATAAGTTTGATGTTCTAGGAATTGAATTATGTCTTTATACCATAGGCTTTGTCAAATGGTAATAGCCTCAATATGATAGATAAGTGAATCTAATGTTTGAGTTGAAGATGGATATTTTATTATTTATATAATAAAAGTGGTATTAGAAAGTACTTGGTGGGGATGAAAGAGAAATGCTGAAGAAGCAAGAGAATCAAGAATGGAATTTTGATCTCTAATAATAGGCTCAATAGTGAAAGAAATGAAATCCTTAGCAAGAGTGGTTACAATTTTATGATATGTGATGAGGTTATCACTTTTACATTGATAATCAACACTAACTTGATGTAAATAAGATAAGAATCACCTAAATCATGAAGGTATTGAAATGTCTAAATCAAGATAAGCTTTCATGCCTAAAATGAGAGCTTTGTACTTGGCCATATTATTTATGACATCAAAGGTGAAACAAAAAGCTAAATGAATGATTTTTATAAGAGCACTTATGAGAATACAACCTACCCTAACTCCTTGAAGTAATTTAGCACCATCAAAGTGAAGGGTCCAAGTATCCTCATGTAAGTCGACATTGATTCCAGGAAGCTCCTTGATAACTAATTTTGGTTTAGTAGTATTGGAGAGAGTGGTAGATTCATCAAGATTATTAATTTTAAGATCAACGATAGATATATGAAAATAAATATATATGAAAATAATATTTGAGAGAAATATCTTTATTAAGACATTCTATGTAAAGTATATTATCATTTAGAAGATTATCTTGAAGAGAAGTAGTGGGTATGGGAGCTATGATAAGTTGATCAGCTATGATTTGCCCTTTGATAGATTATTGAGTGATGATGCAAAGATAAAATTACATAAAGAGGACTATACATTTGCCAAATATATCTTTGGGAAGAAAAGCATTAGAGAATAAATGATGAAGGGGTTAGAATGAACAATGACATAAGTAGTTTAGTAAAGCATGTAATGGTGAAGCTTTTCAACTATGAAATAGATGGTGAAGAAATCATGATTAATTTTTTTATAATGTGTTTCATAATCAATGAGGCCTTGAATAATATATTAGATATCATACTATCTTCTTGTATCATCTTTTTGGGTAAGCATTAAGCCGATTGAAATAGGTGTGGAATAAGTATATAGAATCAAGGGTTTATTATTAAAAGGAGGATAAAGTATAGGTGGATAAATAAATGACTCTTTCATATTATCAAAGGCTTTTTGGCATGAATCTATCCATTCTAAAGTAGTACCTTTCTTGAGAAGGGAAATGATGGAGTGAATTTGATATGCCATTTTAGGGGCAAATCATCTAATTTCCCCAAGTTTGCCTAAATAAGTATGAATGTTAGGAATAGAATGAGGAATAAGCATGTTGATGATAGCACTAATTTTGGTAGGATCAACATCAATGCCATGGAGAGAGACTAATAATCCTAACAATTTTTTAGATTTGACTCCAAATACACATTTTTGAGGATTAAGTCTGATTTTATATTTAAGGAAATGGTCAAAGATGATAATAAGATCAGAAAGATGATTTTTATGATGTTTATATTTAGCAATAAGATTATCCATGTAGGTTTCAAAAATTTTGTGAATGAGATCATGAAATATGTGAGTCATCATTTATTGGTAAGTGGCTCTAACATTTTAAAGGACAAAAGGCATTTTGATATAGTAACAGGTTCACCATTCCATGGTAAAAGTAGTGTTATGTTGGTCTTTAGGAGTGATATGAATTTGAGTGTATCCTAAGAAGCCATCCATAAGAGATAACATTTTGTAACCAACCATGGAATCAATAATGGCATCTATTGAAGGTAAATGGAATTTGTCCTTGGGAAAATCGGGATTAAGATTATGGAAATAAATACAAATGTGAATGACCATAGTGAACTTCTTTTGAATAAGAATAATGTTAGAAACCCATTCAAAATAATCCACTAGTTTGATAAATTTATCATAAAGTAATTTGTTGATTTCCTTATGACATAAAGTTGAAACTTTAGGTGGAAATTTTATTTATTTTAGATGCACAAGCTTGGCATCAAGATAATTAATGATGTTATACACCATAATTATAGGGTTAATGCTAGGTATATACTCATAAGACCAAGTGAATTCTTGATGATATTTATCAAAGAACAAGCTAAAATTATCATTTTTGGTAGGTGAAAGCTCTTAATGAACTATAATTGGTTGAGGACAAGATGGATTACCATATTTGATGTCAGTGGTTTCTTTGACAAGTATGGCATTATCATCTTGAAAGTGGTATGGTGCATTGGGTAAGGTATAAATTGAATTTGTTTTAGGATCAATACTAGCAATGAAGTTGTTGAATCAAGGAGTTTTAGTATTGAAATTTCCAAATTTATGATGCTATAGAGGAATTTGAGGTTCTCAAGCAAAAAGTAACTCAAGGACAAGTTCATCACTAGGTAAGGTAGGAAGAGGACCATAGTACTCAACATATACTTAAAGATCTAGAATTTGATTACCATGGTGATCACACTTAGAATGTATCTAATGAACCTTGGTTGCCTTGGCATCTAATGTAATTTCAAGAGTATAAGAAGTAGATAGAGTAGAAGGGTTTGTAATATCAGTGGGTTCAATGACAAGAGAAGGATTAGATGTAATGATTGGACTGATAGGTGATAAAAGAGATTCAATTTTTTTTGGAGGTTTAGAAGGTATAATTTTCTCTACCACCCAAGCAGTATCAATAGGAGGGGAAGTGGCAGGAGGAACATGACCTTCAAGATCTAAGGTATGATCCATAGAAATGGTATGAACATCCCAATTAAAATAATGAATTTAGGCTAAGGTTTTATATTAGTGATGGACATCCAAGTCTCAAGATTTATCTTGGGCCATGATATAGTTATCATCATATATTGGATAAATTGTACATGATTGAGAATCAAGGGTAGTTTTAGATGGTGAAATCTCAATATTACTAAATTTATGAAGAGACATGATGAGAGGATCTTTGAATAATTTGGCCACTCCAAAATCATTGCAATTGAAGTCATATTATGGTAAATAAGGCTCCTAAGCATTACATAGAGGGGGAATGTCAGTAATCTCATTAATAAGTGGAATAATATGGTCCCTAGGTAATAAAGAAGGAAGAAGCCATTGTGAATGTAGGGAGGTAACTTGGTAGTATTTAAAGTATGTTTCAAATCATTGGGATCATCATCTTTGAATCCACAAGAGTAAATTTTAAAAAAGGATTCATGTTGATGAACTTAGGTAAAGGATCATTACTGATTTTAGGAATGGTAGGAATACAATACTATGATTTAGAATTGGGAAGCTAAATGCTCCATGGGTTGGGATCAACTTCATGCTTATAATATTTTACATTATGTAATAATTTAATACATTGACTACTAGAAGAAGTAATGGCCCTCATTCAATGAATCCATGGATGACTAAGGACTATGTTATAAGATAAAGGAATATCTATGACCATAAGCTTGGTTTGAATAGTCTTAGGTCCAATGGTTAATGGAAGACAAATAAAACTAAGTGGATTTTGATTAGTCTTATCAAAATCAAAAGTGACATGGGTTTGCTTGAGATGATCCTTGTTATAACCAAGTTGTTGGATGAGCCCTAAAGATGTCACATTAATAACATAATCTTCATCAACTATAAATATATAGATAAGAGTGGTATTAATGGCTACTTTGATGAAAAGTGGTGGATCATTAGCATGAAAGAGAATTTCATCATTGATCATGTCCACTTCAAAGAATTCAATAGAGGGTTTGGAAAAAAGACATAGAGTTTTAGTGGTATTTACGGTGGTTTGTTGAGATTCAATAGAAGGTGGTTCTTCATCTATGGAAGATGGATATTCCATTTCTTGGAGTTGTTTCATAAGGAACTTATGATGATAGGGATAATTAAGAACCAAATCCATAAGTATAATCTTACAAGGCATAGATTTGAGTTCTTCAAGAAAGTTCCAATGAGATTTAAAAGAACCCACACAATGTTTATGAGGTAAATTAGAATTTGGAAGAGTAGATGTAGTTGGTGGATTGGAAAGAGGATATGGTTCCTCTTGGGCTTCTAAATCAACATTATTAGTGGTAGTCTTTTTAAGAAGTTGTTCATCCAAATATGGCTTTTTAGTCTTGGTAACAGGATCTTTGTGATCTAATTTATGATGATAATTGACCTTATATGTATTAACATATTGAGAATTATTGAAAAATTGGTCATGATCAACATTAATAACACAAACATACTTTGTATTTGATTTATTATTAAAAGAATATTTTTGGCTACTTGAGGTAGAAGCTTTAGAAGTTTGTCATTTTTGAAAAGCAGTAGTGTATTCTTCATGATGAAGATCGATCATAGCTTCATGATTGAATGAATCACCAAGCATATCAGAGATAAGAAATTTAGTGATCCCTCTACAAGACTAATGAGAATTCCCAATGTTATCATGGAACCAACAAAATAGATTGGGGTCATACCACATAGGAGGAGCATTGGGATAGATGAAATGTTTTAAGGGTGGTAAAAATAATTTCATTTTCTAAACTGAAAGAGGTGTATGAGAAGGTGAAGGAACATCCATTTTGGAAACTCATAGTTTGGTTTAAAGAGTATTACTAGTGATAACATTATATGTTTGTAAATATCCCTTAAGAAGTTTAGGATTACTATCAAATTACTTCATAATAAATTCTTGACATTTATCTTGATCAAGAGCTTCATTAAATGTTTGGGGAGAAAAGGTTTGAACCTTATATTAAAGATTGGGAGTTAAATTAGTGATAAAGATTTCAAATAAATTATCATCAGTCATGTTATGGTTGGATTTATGAGATAAATATTTCCATTTTTTGATAAAGTCATGAGCTAATTCAGTAGGAGATTTCTTAGCATTGATGAAGTGTCTAAGATAATTTTTAGGAAGATTATTGTGTTGAAACTCTTTAACTAAGGGATTAACCAAATCTTCAAGTTTTCAAAAAAAAATTGGGGAAGTTGATTATACCATTCTAATACATTTTTTGTGAATGTTTTCACTAAGATTTTAGTTGTGGCAAAGGTATTAATTTGGATCCACTCCTTGTAGAGGTTGCCAAAGGCTTTGGGAAATCTAATAGTTGGAGATATGTTACCAATATCAATGGATACAATTAAGGGAGATAAAGGATCATTTTGAATGGTTTAAAGCATCTTATTATTCATTATGGGTTGAGGAATAACATTACCCAAGGCATCTTTAAGAGGTGGAGGAATGTAATTGGGATTAGCTTGAGGATGCATAATTAGAGGTTGATTAGCCACATTGATTAAATGTTGTTGAAGTTGCATCATTTGGTGGGTATTATAATTTTTCATTATGTTCATTTGTTAGATAACTTGGGCTAAAGGTTGAGTTATATCAAGAGCTAGGTTGGTGTTGGTAGGAGCACTCCCCAAATTGGTGTTAGGGGAGAATTATTAAAAGAAGGATTATTATTGGGATTGTTAAGTAAATTTGTATCAATTTCTCTTAAATTAGTTTGAATATTTTGAAGATGAGAAGCTTATTGGTAGGTATAGAAAGGATTAGATCCATCAACTTCATCTTGAGGTGTTATTTGCACCATATTATAGGTCATTGATGAAGAAGGAGAAGAGGTGCCCCAAGAGTGATAGTACTCTTGGGAGGAGAAGAGAGGGAGAAATGAACCTCCCATATAGTATCTAAATGGATTTGAGCTATCCAAGAAGATTCTGATCAGAGAATTCATTATAACTAAAGCTAGATGAACAAAATGTAAAGAAGGATAAATAAAGAACTAGATTGAAAAATAAAGAAGGTATAAATTAGTATAGGGTCAACTGGGTCAACCAAGCATAAAAAATAGGGCCTAAAAATAGTACAAGGTTGATTGGGTTGATTCAGTACAATGAACAAATATTGGTAAAAGATAAAATAGGGTCTGTAAATAGTATAGGGTCGATGAGGTCGATTAAGTATGGCTAACATAAGCTGAAAAAGATATAGGGTCGATTGGGTTGACCTAGTATAATAGATAGGGAAAAGTAAAAGGCTTATGATAGGTTGTGAATTTAAACAAGAGAAATTTTGTAAGTAATTTAAAGAGAAATAACTAAAAGGAACTAAACATTCAATTGGATTAACATTAGCCAATCCAATTGAGGCACACAACATAAAACCTTGCACCAACACTGGCTTATACAAGTTTTTAAAATATAAAATACAATTGAGTAAATAAAAAGAAATCAAATTGGAAAGTAAAGAGCTAACTAATTGGTCAACCTAAATACTTATTAGATTATTGAGATATGTTTTAAAATGTGATGGGAATTGGTTGTAAGGAACTAAAATGGAAATCTAAAGATGGTTTCAGGTAGTTTGGGCTAAAAGGGACTATAGTGGCAATGATATAGGCTTGGTATTAGGGCCTACCCCCTCACTTCACTCACCATAGTGATAAGGGTGTTGGGTAATTATCCATAATATACCATTAACCATGTTTTATACTTGACCAGAGTATCAAGTTGGATTCCCCCTTGGTGATGAAATAGAAGTAGGTTGGCCTTAGGTACACAAATGTTAAAATGCTTGTTTAGATTATGTGATTTGTCTATATGTGCATAAAATACATAATATTTAACTAAATGATTAATTTAAAACCACATAATTAAACTATGTGATCTATTCTAAGCATGCAAGCAACAAGAAAATAAAGTGTGAATGAATTACTAGCATATAAGGTTAATTCTAACTTTGACGCAAGGTATAATGTTGATATGGCTAAGAATGTATGAAAAAAATATAGAATAGAGTTGATATATTTGAACTTGTACTAAAATTAAATGCCTAAAAATGAACAAGGTTAGTAGAGTAAACTTAGTTCTCCAGACAACACAGAATTGGGTCAGTAGGGTCGATCTAGTTGACTGTGTAAGGGAAGTTTTAAAGACTGTAAACTATGAAAGGAAAAATTGTAAAGAAAGAGACATAGAGATAAAAAGGAACCTTGATATATCAAAGATGTAGATAATGAAGATTGATGTTCAAGAACCTTGATATATACTTGCAAATCCTGCTAACTAGGTTGATTGGGTTGATCAAGCTTTACAAAACTTTATTTGTTGAATGCTTGAAATGTATAGGGTCGATTGGGTTGACCTAGTATGTTGAAATGGATGCCTAAGAATGTATAGGGTTGATTAGGTCAACCTAGTAGTTTGAGTTGGATGTCTAGAAAGCTAAAAAATTATATTGGGTTGACTAGGTTGATCCAATAGCTGATACCTAAAAACCTATGCATAGAGGTTAGATATTGGGTTGATAGAGTCAATCCAGTATGACAAATATATGATACAAATAATGATGAAAGAATGAAACAAATGAAATAAGATGAAAAAATCCTAAAAGGGTTAGTTCACATTAGGTTCACCAGAATGTATTATGAAGGTGAAGCCAAAGTGAAGCTAATGCTAATAAGAAAGGAATAAAAAATGGAAAAATGAAGACAATCCAACCAATGTGGGATAGGATTCATGTTAGGTTCAATAGAATGTATGTGATTATAAATGTATCATGTATATAAATCAATCCTATCTCAGAGAAGATAGAGCATATCTACACTTATGATTGGGAATACTTTTGTTAAGCAAGAACATGACCAATATGGGGATTTGTTAGACTTGATTAGGGGATCACTTGTCATAATCCACCATGATAATAAGGGTTCAAAATCCTACAATATAACATAATTATGTAATAACCCTAAAATATTTCTAGGTTTAATGTTCAGTCTATTCCAATAACAAGAAATCAAATCTAATATAGTGCACACCAAAGCTTGTGGCACAACATGACGGGTTGGTAAAGTAATTAAAACATGTATAAGATAATCTTAATTAATATAAGTATGAGTAAGACCCTAATACATGGAATATGAAGATTAATATTATTTGAGCTACTGCTTATATTAATTCTATCTACTAAAGAGAGGAGAACAAAATTACAATATACTTACCTGAATGTGAACTCATCGAGACTCAATCTCTCCCTTGGCCAAAGGGTATTTTCAAGAGGTTTTTGTGGTTGTTAAGGATAACTAAGAAAGGATAAATAATACAAGAATTATCCACAAGAATAGATTATCCAAGTAAAAACCCTAAATTAATACTCCTTAAGTAGAATGGTGGAAGAGTAGATCATAAAGAAGCATGATCAAATAATAAGTTTTGATTTCATTTGAAATAATGATTAAATGATATTGTATTTATAGGAATATCTCACCCTAAATCATTTTGAATATTTTGGCTATATAGGGTCAACTTAGTTGACCCTATATGTTTTTAGGAGATAAATCACTAGGTCTCAATCTAGGTTAGTCAAAGGGATAACAAAACTCTCAAGTGAAAATACACAAAAATAGTATAGGGTTGACTAGTCAACCTTGTACAATAATCAAAGGTTGAAAAATATACAAGGTTAACCCAATCAACCTAGTATAGTAAATTGGTGAAAGGGGGATCAAGGTGAGGAAAATATAGATGGAAAGAGGTAAAAGATTGGAGGAGTGTTCAAGGGAGGATTAATATATTAGGGAATGGTTTTAAGAGCTGGTTGGATTGGTAATAATGTGGATATAAAGGAAAACAATCCTATGAAACACCAACTATCTACACACCCCTTTCTCGGTGTACCCCTTAGGGTGTGCACTTAGAAAGATTAAGTCTCAATGGGTTCTTGTAAGATTTAAAGCATCAGTATTTGATAAAAGATTGAAAATATCATGTGTATACATTTTTCACATTTTAATTTATTATTTTCATACTTTCTAGTTAAAATTAATAGCTTAATAAAACTCATTTTTTCTATAAATAATTTAATTTACTACATCCTTTTAGATTTCAATAAAGGTAACACTCCTTACTAATAGGAGAGGTAAATTATCCCCAATTGTTGATGATAAAAATAAATTTATCTACACAAAATAATTTCATGAAAATAATAATTAACATAATGTCATGTTGTTTTCTTGTCATAGGTAACCTAACATAAAATCCATACTAATAGATTCTGATGGTTTAGATGGACTGGTAGAGGTGTGTAGATTCCTAGCTTCTTATGCTTGGGCTTGGTGATCAAACATGTAATATAAGACATGATGTGGATTTACATGTCTATGCGTATGTGTGTCTAGTAGAAGTGTAAATATAATGCAACTAGAGTATTTATCACACCAAAGTTTCTTGAGGTCTTGGTGTAGTGTGCCTCTAAAATGAGTCATTGGAAAAGTGTGCCATTAGCAACACATATATGTCTAAGATTATAAAGAATTTGGTCATATAGGTATAAGTCCTAAACTTGTTTACATTTCACTAGGATAGTGTAAGTTGCTATGAAGTCTTGGTCAACTGAGTAGAGAGATACCTAGTCTACAAAGTTATGACTTCACATGTCTAACAGCATGATGAACACATGAAATGGTAGTCATCTAAGGTAATTTGTTATATTTTTATCCTTCCCTTTCTTATAATTTATCATGATATGGAACTAATATAGGTAACTCATCTATTTCATGTGTTGTGAATTCTCCAATTTATTCTACATCTATAATAATTCAATTGGATTATGGTATGAATGGAAAACTATCTCCTTCCCTATAATGTAGTGTTGCCATTTATTGATTGCTTACATAATAACATACAATTATTTCTCATAGGTGGAGTACTTTTTCATTGTGTTTATAAATGTATCTAAGTGGTATGTGATTGGATGACCATGATGCATGAGCACTACATCAAGTATGTAGTCAGATGCATCAGTGTGAATTTTAAAAGAATTCATAATGTTGGGTACTTAGAGAATAGACATTATATAGAGGAATTAATAAAGTGCCTCAAAAGTGCACTATTTTGAATTATTCCAATTGAAATTAGATTTTCATGTGTTATCTGGCTGAGATCCCAAGAGATACGTGAGAAACAAAGGATGAAACTATGGTAGAAGTTATCAAATCCAGGAAAAATCCTTAATTATATAAGATTGCACATAATATGCTAATCTTGGATCATGTTAATCTTCTTTGGATCTACATGGATTCTTGTGTGATCATTGATGTAGCCTAGGTATAGTATTTGCATAATGATAAATTTACACATTACTAAGTTGGATTACAACTTGTGTTTATGCAAGGTGTCTAAGACATGCAAGATGTGCTCTAGGTGCTCCTCCCAAGTCTTACTAAATATGATAATATCATCCAAGTAGATGATGATAAATTATTTAATAAAAGGTCTAAGTAGATAATCCATTAGCTTCATGAAGATGGATTACACATTGGTTAGGATAAAATGCATGACCAACCATTCATACAATCCTTCCCATGTCTTGAATGCCATTTTTTAGACATCTTCAGGATGGACTAGAATTTGATGGTAACTTGACTTCAAGTTGATCTTGGTGAAGTATTGAATGCCTCTAAAATCTTCAAAAAGTTTTTTAATGCATAGAAGTTGGTACTAATTCTTCATTTTTATCTTGTTGAGTGAATAATATTCTATGTAGAGTCACTAGGACCCATCTTTCTTAGGTGTGAGGACTATCAGATTCCCTCAAGGTGAATAGATATCCCTAATCTTACCTTGATTGAGTAGATATTATATTTGGTGATAAATTTCATCATTTTCTAAAATGGATATATGATATAAGGGATATTTGAAAGAGGAGATCCAGGGACCAAGTCTATGTGGTGTTTTACTACATAGTGTGTTTGAAGGCCTTCAGGGTCTGTGAAGACTTCACTATAGAACTCCAATAGCTTGTTTATCTATTATTTTTGTAACATTAAATGATTGATGTGTACTTCTAATGTGTGATTTTTCAACTAATGTGCAATTGTGTAAGGGTGGACCATGAGAAACACAAACTTTTATGCATGTAAGACAAGTTTGTGAAATTGCTTGATAGAGACTGATGTGACTTTGGTCATAGGTGAGGACTCAAATAGGTGGTAATAATTATCTTTCTCATTGATAGTCTAATTTTGTGGCTTGTCTTGATAAGTAGCTTTGTGGTCATATAGATAAAGTCTCCCCAATAGGATGTCACAGACCTCTAGAGGTGCAATGTCATAATGACATTATCCTTCATAGTATTGAATTTATACTATAAAGTGTACTATTATTGGACCTATATATATTTCCCCTACTGTATCCACCCAAAATAATATGTCTTGGAATGCATAATAGTAGTAATAGCAAGGCATTGAGCCATTTATTATGAAATGATGTTTTAATAACTACCACTATCAGTTATGGCATGGAGAGGCTAAACCTTCACCCAATACTTGGTGTGGAAGAGATGTTTATGCTCTTTAGATATGTTGATCATAGTGGTGTTAGTACTTAAACAATAGTCATGTGGTTTAATTATATCCATCTATGTCGGTTCTGATAGATTATACAATAAAGGACTACTATGAATGAAATTTAGAGTCATCATGGGTGGATGAATGATGGAGATGTCACTAATTATCACTAGAATTATTTTTGAATTTGTGTGAAGTATAAGGTGAAATATGTATGAAATAAAAAAATAAATCATGTCTATAAATCAATCCTAAATCAAATAAGATAGATCATACCTACACTTATAATTGGGAATACATTTTATAAGTGGAAGCATGACCAATATGGGGATCCACTAGACCTGATTAGGGGATCACTTGTCACAATACACCATGTTAGGAAGGTTTACAAAGCCTATAGTCTAACATACTCATGCAACAAACTTAAAAGAGTCATAGATTTAATGTTCACTCTATTCTAATAACAAAAAAGTAAATCTAATCTAGTGTACAGCAAAGCTTATGGTACAACATGAGGGGTTAGTTAAATAATCAAAACATGTATAGGAGAATCTCAATTAAGCTAAGTATGAATAAGACCTGAATACATGGAATATGAAGAGTAATATTATTCGAGCCAATACTTATGATAGTTTTATCTACTAAAATAAGGAGAACAAAGTTTTAATATACTTATCTAAATATTAACCCATCGAGACTCAATATCTCCCTTGACCAAAGGGGCTTCACAAGAGGTTTTTGTGGTTTGTAAGGATAGAAAAAGGCCAAAGCATCCAAGACCTATCCACAAGACTAGATTCTCCAAGTAGAAACCCTAAGCTAAGATTCCTCAAGTAGTATGGTGGAAGAGTAGATTTTAAATAAGTGTAAGTGAATAATAACTCTTGATTATATATTAAAATAATAATGAAATTATCTTGTATCTCACCCTAAATTATTCCAAATATGTTGGCTATATGGAGTCAACCCAGTTGACCTTGTATGTTTTCAAGAGATAAATCACTAGGTTCCAAGTTAGGTTGACTAAACTCTAATTTAAAATACCCAAAAATTGTATAGGGTCAACCTAATCGACCCTATATAGTAATTAGAGACTAAAAATTATATAGGGTTGACCTACTACAGTCAACTAGCAAAAGGGGATCAAGGTGAGGAAAAGAGGGATAAAAAGAGGAAAAAATAATAGAAGAGTGTTTAAGGGAGGATTAATATATTATAAAATGATTTTAGGAGTTTGTTGTATTGGTAATAATGTGGTAATAAGGGATAATAATCCTACAAAGCATCAAAGGTCTACTCTCCCCTTTCTTAGTGCACCCCTTAGGGCATGCACTCAGAGAGATTGAGTCTCAATAGGTTCCTATAAGATTTAAAGCATCAATATTTGATAAAATTTTAAAAATATTATGTGTATACATATGCCCCACTTTAATCTCATTATATGTCACTAAGTTGCAACATGGGATGGTGCTTCAAGAATGAACATAGTAACACACAATGTTGATGCTAAAAAGAAGTTGCATTATTTTAAATAAAAAATAAATGAATAAAAAGTAAATAAATAAAATGTAAATTTAATGTGTACCTTGACTTATATTTATAATTATATGATTGTTTGTTGTGTTATTAGTTTTGATTATGGGGGGCACAGAGACTACTTTCAACAAACCCAAGAATACAAAACTAAAGAGAAAAAACAAACAAATACAAGAAAATCCAAGATAGTTGGTGTTATGAGGATAGTATGTACTTGTTAAATTTGGAAAGATAACGTGATAAGTTCTATGTTAGACCAAATGACCAAGTCAAAAACAACAAGAGTAAATTAGGTAACTAAAATGTTAAGGCTACTAAAGATTGAAAAACTCAAACAAGTAAACCTCAAGTAAGAAATTCAAACTCACCAATTCAAACCATGGATACATGTTAAATAGGATGGTAATCAAATATCAATGGTAAAAAAAGTAAACAAAATGGTAAAACAACATTGATGAGTGAGCAGTAACAATTCTTATCTCACTCAAAAATGGAAAAAGGGTATGAACTCAAGTGTACATAACAATAGGATAGTAAAAAAATGATAAATTGCAAAAAGAAAGTAAGACCAGTATAGAAATGTAAAATCATGGTGAAAAATAATTAAGTAATCCATAGTTTCTCAAACATTTTATTTCTCTCTAAGGATAGATAAAACTAAAACAAAGTAGTGTTAGCATGTTTTAAGAGGTGAAAAATAAAAGTAAAGAAGGGAAAATAGATTTAGAATCACAATTTGTTTATCAAGGGGGAAATGAAATGAGTGGAGGGGATAATAAAGGAAAAAACAAGGTAGAGGAACTCTTTATCAAATTCAAGACACTCAAATTAGGTTTATCAAAACAAGAGGACTTTCAACCTTAAGGACTATGAAGAACTTATCTTAGCTACACAATTCTTAAGTCAACAAATGTAGTATGTAGATCATCCCATGAAGGCTATATGCATGAAAATTAAAGTTCGCATACCTTTCCACAACATGTTCCCTATTATTTAGGACCCCTTACAAAGCCATTTTTGTGTACTTACAAGAGAAACTACGTAGCACAATAGAGTTTGTTGAATTCCCCTATTCCAATCTACTGGCCTACTGCACCCCAAAGGACCTCAACTCTATTTGAGACCAACTGTAGAGTTTGAGATTCAATTAGAGATAGGATATGTGCTTTTAATCATGTCTTTTGCTGTGATTTTGACTATTTAGATTTATATGTTGCCTTTTAGATATCATTACCTTTTGTTTCAAATAATTTAGCTTTTAACTTTCTTGATGGATTTTTCTATTCCTCCTCCATATGGATTTGGAAAACCAAACGTGGGTGATAAAGATGACTTTCATTTGATTGCTTGGGACTTGGTTTCTAAGAGAGATAGCTTCAAAGAGCATGGGGTATAAGAGTATCATAAATTTATGTGAAATAAAATTGCTATCTTGAATTCAACCTTGTCATGTCCAATGTGGTATTAAAGGAAGGAGAAATCAAGAGGAATAACACATGGAAAAATTTGAATTACTTAAAATTACAAAAAATGTGACAAAGGAAAAAAAGGGATAAAATGATAGTAAAGTGTGATTACTTATCATAAGAATGAGGTAAATAGAGGAAAAACATGCTAACATAGATTTTTTGCAAAAATTCTATCTACAAAATGAAGAAAAAAGTTAAAGTTGAGAACAAGGATGTAAAAAGATGAAAATATAGTAATTTTATGAGGAGGTCCATGTCTTATCCATTGCATTACACTATAAATTCATAAAAGAGAAACCCAAGGGGTGATAACAAGTAAACTGGAAAACATAAGGGAAAAAAATAAATAAAAGATGGTAATTTTGTGAGGACTGTCAGGGCCTATCCATAGTCTTAAAAAGCAACTCACAAAATAAAAACCCAAGGGGTGCCAAAATATAAAATGTAAGAAGATAAAGAAGACTATGGTACATCAAGAAACCAAAATACCAAAAGGGAGGACTAAAGGTTTGTGAAAGGCAGAAACTTGTTGCAAAGGGAAAAACCCATGTAAGTAAGCTACAAATGCTTTTAGATATATGTAGTTAGAAATCATGAAAAGAAGGAAATGTTTAGGTAAAGTAATTTTTGAGGAATTGTGTATTGGTGGGATCTTTGAAAACACGGCCTTCATTGGTTTGAAGATGATATGTGCTTGGACCAAAAATATATTTGACTAAATATGGGCCCCACCATTTTTGGGTGTATTTACCTATTTATCATAAGTGTAGTCTAATTTAAGGGAAAAATCACTAACATTAAATGTGTATATTTTAACATGTTTATTATGTTGTCTAGCAATGTAATCCTTATATTGGTTGTTATGTTATATGATAAAAAGAAGATGCTGATCAAGTATATCAAGGGCATGAAGATGAGCTTCACATAATTATTCATCAGGAATAACACCATGAAGAGATATACAAAGAGAGGTAAGCTCAACTTCTAAATGAATAACTGACTCAGAACTATAGACTAGCAAGAATAGAGTTACCCTAGTGGTAATACATATGCTAGTCTGATAGGCCCAAAGTGTAGGCTAAAGATGAAGATGCCAATCCACGTGGGTTTCATAGATTATCTTTTTGAGAATTTTGTTAGTGGCCTCAACTTGACCATTACATTATGGATGATAAGGTGTGGAAAATTTGTGATTGATCTTAAATTTAGCGTAAAGTTGTTTAACATGTTTATTTTTGAAATTAACACCATTGTTTAAAATGATGGTATGGGTAACACCAAAGTGGCAAATGATTTGATTAAGAATATAGTTGGAAATGGTAGGACAAGTGACATTTACAAGGGGCATGGATTCTACACACTTGGTAAAATATTTAGTGGCAGTGATGATAAAGACATGCCCATCTTAGGAGTGAGGTAATTTATCAATGAGATCAAATCCCGATGTGTAAAATGGCCAAAGAGATTCAATAGTTTAAATTTTTTTTGGAGGTGAATGGATTATATCATCATGAAGCTAGAAAGGATTACACTTTTTAGCATATTTGTTTTCATCCTTTTCAAGAGTAGGCCAAAAGTAACCCATACATAGGCATTTGTGGGCTGTAGTATGTTTGTTATAGTGGCCACTACAAATGTCCCCATGTGCTTGTTCAATAAGAGGAAGGACCTCATCTTACATAACATAATGGAGGAAAGTACCTTAAATATTTTATAATAAAGGATGTTGTGTCAAAATACATACTTGAAATCTTGTTTATGAATATATGTATTTTCACAAGAGTCTAAATTATGAGGTTAAGTTTGGTGTTCTAATAATAAAATGATGTCATGGTACCATGGGCTTTGTAAAATGATAAAAGCCTTGATATGATAGATAAATCAATCCAATTGTTGAATAGAGTAATCAACAATGGCATCTATTGAAGGTAAAGGGAAGTTGTGCTTGGGACAAGAAAGATTAAGGTTACATAAATCAATACAAATTCAATTGACCATAGTGACTTTATTTTGAATAGGAACAATGTTGGAAACACATTTAGAATAATCCACTAGTTTGATAAATTTAACATCAAGTAAATTTATGATTTCCTTATGGCATAAAGTGGAAACTTCAGGTGGAAATTTTCTTTGTTTTTGATGCATAGTCTTGACATCAAGACAATAAATGATATTATGTACCAAAATGATAGGGTCAATGTTAGGCATGTCCTCGTAAGAACAAGTGAAAGCATCATTATATTTATCAAATAATAAGCTAAAATTATCATGTTAGGTAGGTGAAAATTCATGAAAGACAATAATTGGTTGAGGATAAGATGGAGTGCCATATTTGATGTGAGTGGTTTCTTCAATAAGCATGCCATTACCATCTTGAAAGTGGTATGGTGCATTGGGTAAGGTATAGATTTTATTTGTTTTAAGATCATTTATAAAAATGAAGTTATTTAAGCAAGGAGTTTTAGTCTTGAAATTTCCAAGTTTACGCTACTACTAATGAAGTTGAGGTTCTTAGGCATAAAGTAATTCATGAATATCTTTGTCACTAGGCAAGCTAAGAAGAGGAACTTAATACTTGACATCTATTTTAAGATCAAGAATTTGATTTCCATGGTTATCATACTCAAAATATATCTAATGAACATCAATTGCGTTGGCATCTAGTGTAATTTTAGGAGTAGAAGTAGATGGATCAAAAGGGGTTAGAATATCAATGGATTTAGTGATGGGAGAAGGATCATAGTTAGTGATTGGATTGATAGGTGGTAAAGGAGGTGTGAACATTTTTGTAGGTTTATAAGGCATAATTTTCTCTACCACCCAAGGAGTATCGATAAGAGGAGAACTGGTAATAGGCACATGACCCTCATGATCTAAGGTAGGATCCAAAAAAATGGTATGAACATCTTGATTAAAATCATGAATTTGGGCTAAGGTTTTTTGATAATCTTGGACATCCAAGTCTCTAGATTGAGCTTTGGCAATTATAAATTTATCATCATTTGTTGGATAAATTATACATTCTTGAGAATTAGGAGTTTTATAGGATGAAATATTAATGTTAATGAATGTATGAGGAGACATGATGAGAGGATCTTAAAATAATTTGGCTACTCCAAAATCATTACATGTGAAGGCATCTTCAAGGAAAGAAGGCTCCTAATCATTACATGGAAGGGGAAAATCTATAATCTAATCAATAAGAGGAATAGTATGATCCCTAGGTAATAGAGAAGGACGAAACCATTATGAAATGCAGTTAGGTAACTTGGTAGTATTACAAGTATGTTATAAATCATTAGGCTCATCATCATCGAAATCCACAAGAGCAACTTGTAAATTAGGATCCATGTTAATGAAATCAGTTAAAGGAGTAATATTGGTCTTTAAAATGCTAAGAATATGATATTATGATTTAGGATTTGGAAGCTGAATGCTCCATGGGTTGGGATCCACTTTATGCTTATACCATTTTCCATAATGTAATAATTTAATACATTGACTATCAGAAGAAGTAATGGACCTCATTGGATGAGTCCATAGATGACCAAGGAGTATGTTATAGTATAAAGGGAGATCAAGGACCATAAGCTTGGTTTGAATAGTCATAGGTCTAATGGTTAATGGAATCCAAATTCAACCAAGTGGATTTTGATTAGTATTATCAAAACCATGACTTGTAAGATGGGTTTTCTTGAGATGATCCTTGTTATAATCAAGTTTTTGGATGAGCTATAAAGATGTCACATTAATACTAGAACCTTCATTAATAAGAAATTTTCAGATAAGAGTGGTATTAATGGCTGCTTTGATGAAAAGTGGTGGATCATCAACATGAAAAAAAAATTCATCATTGGTCATGTCTTATTTAAGGAATTCAATAGAAGGCTTGGAAGAAGGACACATAGTTTCAATGGTATTTATGTTGGTAAGTTGAGATTCAATAGAAGGTGGTTATTCATCTAAGGAGGATGGATCATCAATTTCTTTGAGTTTTTACATAAGGAATTTATGATAATAGGGAGAAGTACAAACCAACTTCATAAGTGGAATATTACAAGGCATAGAGTTGAGTTCTTCAAGAAAATTCGAATGAGACTTAGAAGAACCATCACAAAGTTTAGGAGGTAAATTAGATTTTGGAGGAATAGATGTGGTTGGAGAATTGGAAGGAGGTGATGGTTCCTCTTGTGATTCTAAATCAATATTAGTAGTGGTAGTATCTTTTAGAAGTTGTTCCTCTAAAGATGGATTCTTATGCTTGGTAACAAGATCTTTGTGAGTCAACTTACAATGGTAATTGACTTTAACAGTGTTGACATATTGATAATTATTATAGTATTAGTCATAATCAACATCAATGACACACACATCCTTAGTATTTGATTGATTAATTGAATAAGATTTTTAGTTATTTAAGGTAGAAGCTTTGGAAGTTTGTCATTTGTGAAAAGCAATGATGTATGCCTGATGATGAAGATTTATCATAGCTTCATGATTCAATGAATCACCAAGAATATAGGGGATAAGAAATTTAGTGAGCCCTCTAAAAGATTCATGTGAATGCCCAATGTTAGAATGGAATCAACAAAATATATTGGGGTCATACCACTTAGGAGAAGCATTAGGATAGATGAAAGGGTTTGAGGCTAGTAAAAATTATTTCATTCATTGAATCAAAAGAGGTGTATGAGTAGGTGAAGGAACATCCATTTTGGCAAATTCTAGTTTGGTATATGGAGTATTACTAGTGATAGCATTAGATGTTTGGAAATATCCTTTAATAAGTTTAGGATTATGTTTAAATTGATTCATAATAAAGTATTGGCATTTAGCTTGATTAAGAGCTTCATTAAGTGTTTTGGGAGCAAAGGTTAAAACCTTATATTGAAGAGTGGGAGTTAAATTAGTGATTGAGAGTTTAAATAAATTATCATCAGTCATGTTATGGTTATATTTATGAAATAAATATTTCCATATTTTAATAAAGTCATGATCTGATTTAGTAGGAGATTACTTAGCATTGATGAAGTGGCTAAGATAATTTTTGGGAAGATCATTGTGTTGAAACTCTTTAACTAAAGGATTAACCAAATCTTCGAGTTTCCAAATAAAATGTTGGGGAAGTTGATTATACCATTCTAATGCATCTCTTGTGAAGTTTTACACTAAGAGTTTAGTTGTGGTGAAGGTATTAGTTTGGATCCACTCTTTCTAAAGGTTGTCAAAGGCTTTAAGTAATGAGGCATGGTCTTTAGTCCATCCTACTTGATAGTTGGAGATATATTACCAATATAAATAGATATAATTAAGGGGGAAAAAGGCTCATTTTGAATAGTTTGAATCATCTTTTTATTCATTATGGGTTAAAGAATAACATTACCTAGGAGGTGGAGGAATGTAATTAGGATTAGCTTGAGGATACATAGTTGGAGGTTGACTAGCCACATTAATTAAATGTTGAAGTTGAATCATTTGGTTGGTGTTAGAATTTTGAACTATGTTCATTTATTGGATAAATTGTGATAAAAAATGAGTTGTATCAAGAGGTGGGTTGGTGTTGGTAGGAGAACTCTCTATATTGGTGTTGGGAGGATTAATATAAGAAGGATTATTGGTGGGATTATTAAGGATTTTTTTTTTAATTCCTCCCACATTGTTCTGAAGATTTTAAAGATGAGAAGTTTATTAATAAGTAAGGAAAAGATTAGATCCATCAAATTCATATTGAAGTGTTATTCGCACCATATTATAGTTCATGGATGAATAATGAGAAGAGGTTCCCTAAGAGTGATGGTGATCTCAAGAGGAAAAGAGAAGGAGAAATAAACACCCCATATAGTATCTAAATGGATTCAAGCTATCCAAGAATATTATAATAGGAGACTTCATTATGACTAAAGAGAGATGAACATAATGTAAAGAATGATAAATAGAGAAATAAATTGATAAACATGGAAGGCAAAAATTAGTATAGGGTTGATTGGGTTAAACTAGAACAAAAAATAGGGCCATAAATAGTACAGGGTTGATTGGGTCAATCCAGTGTAGTGAATAGAGGTTGGAAAAAGATAAAGGGTCAATTGAGTTGACCCAGTATAGTAGATAGGGAAAATTAAGAAGCCTATAATAGATTGTAGATTGATAAAAGATAACTTTTACAAGTAATTTAGAAAATAAATAACTAAAGGTAAATAAACAATCAATTATATCAATGTTGGCCAATCCAATTGAAGCACACATCATAAAACCTTGAACCAACATTGGCTAATGTAATTTTTTAAATACAATTTAAAATTGAGTAAAGAGAAAGTAATCAACTTGGAAATTAAAGAGCTAACTATTACATCAAACTAAATTTTTATTAGATTATTAAGATGTGTTTTTAAATGTGATGGGAAGTTGGCTATAAGCAAGGAACTAGAAAGCAATCTAAAGATGGTTTCAAGTAGTTTCAGCTAAAAAGGATCTATAGTGGTAATGATATAGTATTGGTATTGAGGCCTACCCCATCACTTCACACACCACAATGATAAGTGTGTTATGTGCTTAGCCAGAATATACCATTAACCATGCTATATACTTGACCAAAATATCAAGTCAACTTCCCCCTTGGTGATGAAATCCAAGTAGGTTGGCCTTGGGTAAACAAATGTTAAAATCATTGTTTATATTTTGTGATTTGGTCATATATGCATAAAATATAAAATAGTGAAACTAAATGATTAATTGAAAACAACCTAATTAATCTATGTGATCTATTCTAAGCATGTAAGTAAAAAGTAAAGAAAGTGTGAATTAATTACTAACATATAAGGTTATTTCCAACTTTGAAATAAGGTACAATGTTGATATAATCATAAATGTATGCATAGAATATAGAACAAGGTCAATAGGGTCAGACCTATACTACATAAGCAAGGTCTAAAAATGAGCAGGGTTGGTAGAGTTAACCTAGTTATCTAGAGAGCACACATAACACAAAATTGGGTCGGTAGGGTCAATTTAGTTGATTATGCAGGGGTAGTTTTAAAGACTACAAACTATAAAAGGAAATATTGTAAATAAAGATACAAAGAGATAGAAAGGAACCTTGGTAGATCAAAGCCGTAGAGAATGAAGATTATTACTTAAGAACCTTGATATATGCTTGCAAATTATAATAACTGGGTTAATTGGGTTGATTAATCTTTACAAAAAGTTGTTTTTGAGTGCTTGAAAATGTATAGGGTCAACTAGGTTGACCTAATAGTCTAGATTGGATGTATGAAAAGCTAAAAACCTATACTAAGTTGATAGGGTAAATCTAGTAGCATATACCTGAAAACCTATGTAGAGAAGTTAGATACTGGGTTGACAGAGTTGATCCAGTATGGAAAATATATGATACAAATAATGAGGAAACAAATTAAATAAGGTGAACAAATCTTTCAAGGGTTAATTCATGTCAGGTTCACTAGAATGTATGCAATCAAAAATTCATCATGTCTATAAATCAATCCTATACTTTTGATTGGGTACACATTTGTTAAGTGGGAGCATGACCAATATGGGGATCCTCTAGACCTGATTAGGGGATCAATTATCATAATACACCATGGTAGGAAGGGTTATAAATCCTAAAATATAACACAATCACACAACAACCCTAAAATAGTCCTAGGTTTAATGTTCACTCTATTCTAATAATAGGAAAGTAAATCTAATCTAGTACACACCAAATTTTGTGGAACAATATGAGGGGTTATTAAAGTAATAAAAACATGCATAGGATAATCTTAATTAAGATAAGTATGAGTAATACCCTAATACATGAAATATGAATAGTAATATTATTTGAGCCAATACTTATGTTACTTTTATCTACTAAAGAGGTGAAAAAAAGTTATAATATACTTACCTGAATGTGAACCTATCAAGACTCAATCTCTCCCTTGGACAAACGGGATTAAAATGAGGTTGTTATGGTTTGTAAGGATAACTAAGAAAGACCAAAGCATTCAAGACTTATCCACAAGACTAGATTCTCCAAGTAGAAACCCTAAGCTAAGACTCCTCAAGTAGAATGGTGAAAGAGCAAATTGTAAAGAATCATGAGTGAATAATAATGATTTCATATTTAAATAATGATGAAATGATCTTGTATTCATAGGTGGATCTCACCATAAATCCTTCCAAATATATCTATTATATGGGGTTAACCCAGTTGACCCTATATGTTTTCAAGAGATAAATCATTAGGTCCCAAGTTAGGTTGGCCAAAGCACTGATGAAACTCCAAGTGAAAATACCCAAAAATAGTATAAGGTTGACCTATTCAATCTTATACAATAATTAGAGATGGAAATTTGTACAAGGTTAACTAGTTGAACTAGTACAATCAACTAGTGAAAGGGGATCAAGGTGAGGAAAAAATGGATGGAAAGAGAAAAGAAGACTAGATGAGTGTGCAAGGGAGGAGTAATAGCTTAGGGAATGGTTTTAGGAAATGGTTGGATTTGTAATAATATGGAAATAAGGGACAATAATATTGTGAGGCACTAAAATTTTTCACACCCCTTTACTGGTGCACCCTTTAGGGCTTACACTTAAAGAGATTAAGTCTTGATGGGTTCTTGTAAGATGTAAAAAATACATATTTAATAAAAGTTTGAAAATATTATGTGTATATAAAATAGACTTAGAATGTTATATAATCTTCTAAGGCTACTCACTTTTATGAGAAGGGTAATGCTTTTATAGAAGGGGATGTGATGTGAAGTAGTGTGAGGGTTTTGCCTTGTGAAATATGTTAGAATAAGAGGCACCTTATCTTTTATCTTGGTAGTATTATGATATTATTTCTATAGATTGTCAAAATTAAAGAATTCTACCTTCACATAAAAATAATTAATTTACTTCAAGACCGTATGTTTTTCACTAAGTTATCTTGTAGGATTACATAGTAGTCTTGTAATATGTTGGTGTATTCCTCCACTGACTAATCCTTGTGCTGGTGAAATTATCAAAACTTGATGTAATCATCTTAAAAGTATTAGAGAGGATAGTATTCCTATTTTAGTGCATTAACAAAAGTCTTTCATGATTTGATTGGAACACACTCTTATGCAAGCTATATACTAAATGTGTCCCACTAGTGAATAATTAGAATGGACATCTTCATAATTATGAAGGTGATATTCTCAGCATCGATGAAGCAATTGACTAATAATTATGACTCAATATATTGGATCTAGGTATCTATTGATTTGGTGTGAATCTTGTCTTTGAACATAGGGATGTTGAGATTGACTTGTATTTTGAAGGGGGTTTATTATTGAAACCATTATGGAACATACTATTGATATGGTTGGGAATGTGTTAGGTTGAGTTAAATCATCAATTTATGAGATTGACCAAAAAGTTTACTTCATTTTGCATCTATAACATCAAAAATGAGCCTTAAAACTTCTTGGTCTACCTTAGGTTTATTCTAGGTGGAATCCAGTTTGATTTTATTACAATATCCTTCTAGATTGTTTGAAATAGAACTAAATTTAAAACCTTCTCTCTCATTTTTATCATGTTGTTATATATATATATCAAATCTCTAATACCAATTATCTACACCATGGTGCCTAGGACCGAGTGTGCAGGGGACAACTGAGTTTGGCTATGTAGAGTGAATGGGAAGAGAGTATTCAAATGGAAAAATCTCAATGAAGTGGAAGTATTAATTTCATGAAATTTAACTTATATTCATAAATAAAATAAAAGGGAATACATAATATAATTTATATAATGCATGTATAAAGACTAGATACACAGAGCAAGCTAACTATGTTACGATTGTATAAATGGCATAAATATGGATACCCTATTACTTGTCTATATAAATAAATATATTACAAATTTAACATTCATAATATAATAATAATGATAAATATTGTAAAACTACCAAGGATGATGTTGATAGGCATTCCAATTTCTTATTATATGTGGTAGTTGACAATAATCAAAATAGTTAGGGTTATTTTCAATGATTCCCAATCTTGTAATCCTTGACTGGAAGCTAACAATTAGTTGAGATACATTTTGAATCATGTGATATGGTTAGGAAAACATGTGGTTACACTAAGGTGGGGCCTAAAGGAGTTGACATGTATGCAATTAAATACATGTGAAGTGAATGGAGTTATATAGTGTGGAGTGTGAAGTCTATGATATGAGGTGAAGATTTCTTGAATGTCTATGATTAGGCATAGGACTTATGTGTAAGTTTGTGATAAAATTTTGAGAAATAGAGTGTTTATTATTGAATGAGAGGTAAAATTTATACATATAATAATAAACAAAGAGTGTGTTTGACTACACAATATTTATGCATGGATTATGATGAGTCCTATAAGGAACTCATAATCAATGGGCCTGGTGTCTAGAAGATAAATGGTAACCTTTCATGAATGCAAAGGGATATTATGGTGTGATTGAGATGAGCTAAATATATAATATTATTTATGATTAACCTCTATACGATAACCACTATTATCATACTAATGATCTATAATATATTATACCTATTATTAAGCATGATGAACTCTAGGCATTTTTATAACCCATCATGGAGTATATGAATCATGTGTTAGTGACTTATCTAAAATACCTTTAGTGCCTAGTAATATCAATGTAGTATATGTAGGATTAGAGAGAGTATCTATAATATATGACAAATATTTGACAAAGTTAACTTTCAAGAATAGGCCTATATGGAAGGGTAGATACCTATTGTGGAAATATCTGAGTAGGTTTCACCTTTTTAGGTGTCTCAACAAGAATATTTTACATAGGGATAATATATATATATATATATATATATATATATATATGTATGTATGTATATATATATATATGTATGTATATATATATATATGTATATGTATATATATATATGTATATATATATATGTATATATATATATTTATATGTATATATATATGTATGTATATATATATATATATATATATTATAGGGGGGTAATATGAGATACCTTGAATTGTGATGACCCCATAGGTATAAATAAACACCTTTGAATTATGGAAGGAGGTACACAAATCTACTGAATCTAAGGGCGATAAAATAATATATCAAATACCCCTACATTGTGTACTACTATGAATTTGGTGGCCACATGTGTGTGACAAAATTGTAATGGTAATGTGATATAACTAATGGAGATCTTAATGTGACAATTGAATCCTTTTATGACCATGATGGTAGGAATTAAATCTTGGTCAATGTATTAGAGATGATAAAGAAGTGTGATTATACACATAATCACACTTGAACCATTTTAGACCATGATACTTTAAATAGTTTGATGATCAATATGATATCCAATGAATAAGGAATGTAAATATGAGTCATAATCTACTATTCATTCTCTAAAAATGTGACTAATGGCCTAGATTGTACTAAAGTATGGTACGTACCAATGATGTCATTCAAAGGATGGAGTACCTTTGTATGAAAATGGTAATAAACTAGTGGAGAGTTGTATTGTATTCATAATACACTCCCAATGTATCTAATATCTCATTATTTTTATTCTTAAGAAAGGGATCAATGAATATTTTAATTAATTTTATTTCACTTGGTTGAAAGTTTGAACTATCTATTAGTGTGCCCATATAAATGATTTTTTCATCTATCAAATCCTAAATCTTGTGCCTAAAAATGATACATTTTTTAGTAGTGTAGCTTAGTTCCCTATGATAATCATATAAATATTTTTGATTAAATATTTTTGAAAGGGGCATATTCACATCAAATTATTTAATGAGAGCTAGAGATATGGATTGCATTCTAATAGTGTTTTTAGGACCTTAAAAGGATCTTACGGTAGATTAGTAAACTATCTTATTAAATGATATGATAATACAATGCATGGAGTGGGCTTAGAAACTACATGTAATATTACTTTTTTATCATTATTATTATCTATTGGCCTCACCTTATAAGTTGGTATGATTTAATATTTGTGTTGGAATTTAAATTGGTTTTATAATTAACCTTATTCATTTCCAATAATCTGACTTCCCTTTCCTTTACTATGTGGTACAAATATGTGAATGATGTAAACTTCTTAAACATAATGGACTCATGTAAATGTGGAAGAAAACTTTTATTGAATATATCCTATAATTCTTTGTTTGCCATAGGATTTGTAATTTTAGATAGAATTATCTTGTACCTTAATAAATGTTCTATGATAGGCTCATTATATTTTTGTTTGAGTTGAGAAATATGAGTATAAGAAACCTTATCAATGATATTGATAGAAAAATGTGATAGAAACATATCGACAAATGATTAAATTCATGGATTGATTAATGTGGTAATATCACAAAATCATTAGAAAGAATATTATTTTAGACTCTTGGGAAATATATTAGTCAATAACATATCAATGGAAATGTATTCAAAACATGCTACATGGAATGATTTGATATGTTTTTTGGGGTCACCTTTTCCATCATATAATTTAATCTTGGGTGACACAAAACCTATAGGTAGAGGATATACTGATTTATGTCATGCCAATAGAATGTGTAATACAATGTGATAATCTAGTACTTAATTAGCATTTAAATCACCTTGATCCAAATGTAACACCTTATTTTACATATATTTAATATCATGTATAATGGATTGTACACCAAGAGTAAAATAATTTGTGCTAACCAAAGGTGGTATTCCCAATGACTAAGTTGGAATTGACATATTAACCTATTGAAGTCTTTGGATTCCCTCATTATAAATAATGGTATAAATTAGTATCTGAAAGATTATAAATATGAAATGGTTGTGCCATGATCAAATGTTTTATATCTTAAAGGGCTTACAAAATTTTAGGATGATCAATAGGTTTTTCATCAAGTCTTTCTCTAAAATTCCATATAACTTCCACTTTATTTAATTCTATTTTTCACCACTTATAGGAGGGATTATGTATTTATGTCCATATTGAATACCAATGATTTTATGGTCATATTGGATTAGTATCATTAGCCTCTACATATTTATTGTGTCTATTAACATCCAAAGGCTATGATATACCTTTGTTATTATCCATGTTATGTGTTTTTACAAAAGAAATATGAGTATGCTCAATTGGAATGCCACCTAATCTAACACTTATTCTAAGGAAAGTATAAATATATTTCTTATATTTCATAAAATATAAAATGAAAAATTTAAGTATTGTTGCAAATGAGGATCTTATCAAATATAAAAACCATATGATTAACATTAGAAGTGGAAAAAATAAGAATAAACCCTAGAAATATTTATGGCTAGGGTTATACAATATTCAATCAATAGATAGTGTCATCAGTATGTTTAATAATCTTTTTGAAAACTATATAAATATTCATTTAAATATGAAAAACTATTTTTTAAAATTAGAATGCTTTAGATATGAAATAAATGACAAAAATTGATTTAGAACATGCCAAATCTAGAAATATACAAAACATGGAAATTAAAAAAGATAAATATGAACTTCATTATAAAGCTAAGATGAAAATTATTTATATATCTAAGACCAACATTGAGAATATGTTGAATGAGTGTGTATTTGGAACATGAACTATTAGGGCTTCTAAAAAATATCAGTGTAACTAGACAATAGAGGGGAGCACTACTATCTAACTAGGGCAGCCTTGTCTTGTAGGTAGGAAATATTTGAGATTTTTGGGTTAGGTTCATCTTCACTTGTGTGTTATGTGGACTATGTAGTAGCTTCAATATGATGTGAATACCTTTATATAACTTAATTTTAATTGTAACCCTAATTGAATAACATAGGAATATGAATGCAATCATGAAAAAAATGTATTATCAGTTGAAGTTATGCTTGACCTTAAAACCCCATTTGTTTAGCATTGCTTAAATACCAACACTCTAAAGAGGGATAAAAATACATGTATTTATCCTATGTTACAATGGTGTGTGTGAAATATTGGATAAAAATGTTAGATGCCAATACAATCCTCATGTAATAAAGTGATTCAATAATGACTTGTGATCTTAGAGGTGTATTCAAACTTTAGTTCAAGGATACTAAGGTTTTATTCAATTAGGATTAGGATAAATAGTGAATTTTATCTCAATGTGCAAATATAAATATAATGCATTTTAGTCTAGAATCCTCTTATGTGAAAAATGGTTTGAAATGTAGATTTAAAGTGTTTTTTTTTAAATTCCTAGGGATGGAGATTGCTAAATTTATGGGTCGACCCTTTCATGAATTTTAATTTTTGAAATTAGATGTTATTTGGTAGGAGGACACTATTATAATAACTATACAATAACTAATAGTGTTTCTTTCCAAATAGGGCACTATTGTCCTAAGAGTAATAAATGATAAACATAATGTGTGGGTCAGTCTGAAATTAAGCTTAAGCTACTTAGGAGCTTGGATATAGAAATTTTGGGGTCTTTGGTTTGATCAAAAGAATTTCATCCATGGGGGAAGTGAAGTAAATTTCTCAAAAGTCCCTAGAATAGGTCATGAGCTAATTTTGTAAAAAGGGTGGTCAAAAGTGTACTATTTTAGCTGAAATGTAAATTTATGTGTCTACAAGAAGATACCAAGACCATAGCCACTTTCCACATTTACACATGTTTCAAAATTTAGACATAGTGAAATTTTATAGAATACATGAATTAATATCTTAGGGGTGACATATGTAAGGTATATCCATAACATAAAATCAATTCAAAATAATAAAAATATATAAATAAGCACTATGGTGACCCACTCGGGTCACCCTCATAAGGGAGTAGAGAAAGGATTATCAAACCCTGATCTCCAATATATTTTATAGATTCAAACCATAGTCCTTTAATTCCTCTATAACTATCACATATCATAATAATATGAGGGGATTTAAGCTGTAACCCAATCCTTAGTCCTCAAAGTCTTATTTTAGCCACTAGGTGAGCTAGTGTAGATGATATTTTATTATTATGTAGCACCTCAATCTTATACACTTGGAAAATGTAGACCTTAATTATTCCTCTTAGTTCTAAACTCTAATTTATTTTTAAATAGTTACATCTACTCTATCTTATACCCCTTAGCCTATCTCTTAGTCTAACCATTCTTATATTGATGGCATAGACATTCTTGTCTAGAATACCTAAAATGTACTTATCTTACATATCTATAAGTTATGAGCCTGTACCTTTTTTATACTCCATGAACATTATCTGAGATTAAAAAATAAGATTCACATTATTATCCTGACTTGATGCTAGTGTCCAATGCCATAAATTCATCCAAATTACAAATGAAACATATCCTAATGGTCAACCTAAGTACTTTATTTCAATTTATCTCCTGATAAGATTGATATAAATAAAATATCAACACTCATTCATTCTTCACCTATGAAACCTATAAAATACCAAATAGACCAAGAAAATTATCAAAAACTCTATATCAAGCCTCTGATTGATCAAATCTTATCTATTTACATACTAGTCATAGGGACTACACATCTACATGTTTGAATTACTAAAGGAAAGGGTTAGTATTTTCATAAACATAGAAATACAAATAGGCAAGGGTTAGTATTTTCATAAACATCCCTAACTTGATAACCATTAAGTCTAATTAAATATGTACATTTTACCAAAATACTAGGTACATATGACTAGGAGGTTTCTTCATTTGATCTTCAAAATTTTTGACAACTATATCAAGAGATTATGATTGATGTGTAAACAACTAATAAGGGGGAAATATATTCAATAAAATTCATTAAACCCCCCAACATTAATACATTTCCAAATAATCTCCCTTTATTCAAGGGTGATGGTTCTTTCATACCTTCATTTAAAACAAATTACATATGAAAAACGTGTCCTTACCAACCTTTTCCAAAGCTAAAATTATTATACCCTTACTAAAGGAAAATGAAAAAAATTGTTCAAATGGTACAAACTATTCAAATGATATACCAAATGTAACAATGTTCAAATACCCCATACCATCACCAAAATATCCTAAATTTAGTGATAATTAAATTTCACTTGTTATACATAAGGATAATGATACTCATATGCCTAAATTAAAAATAGGTGGTGGGTTTTAACCAATGATAACACCTATTACAAACACTTCTATCCATATAGTATATATAATGTCTATGATGACCACTATTGGGTATCTTAAAAATCAAGTTTATATACTCCAAATTCAAATGGCTTTCTATAATGATCATGTACATGTTATCCCATTCAATAATCAACCTCTTATGTGATGTATATTTGAATACCCTTACCCACAAGATTTTGAATTACCAAAATTACCTCTCTTTTTGTCAAACAAGGACCCATTCAACCACATGATTATCTATGTACAATATTTTGGTCAATGGGCACAAGATGAAAAACTATTGCTAAATCCTTTCCATATGAGTATTAATGATGAGGATCAAACTTTTTTCTATAGTTTACCAAAGGGGTCATTAAACATTTTATTATAATTAGAAGATTCATTCTTCATGGATTTCAATATCCATAAGGTGCCAAAACTTAGAGTATAATATTTGCACAATTTCAAATAACATGTTGATGAGTCCCTTGAAGATTATACTATTTGATTAAAAAGTATATCATATGAGCTGACATTTAGACCTTCAAATTTGGAGTTGCAGTTTATCTTTAGTAGAGGCATTCTTTACTCATTAAATGAAAGGACATTTCATAAACAATATGAATCATTTACTCATTTACACAATGATTCATATATATGCTTCCTTCATAATTACTCATGTAAAAAAAACTTAACATATCTCCTTCTAAATATAAAAGTTTTATCCCTCACATAAATGATGGAGATAGATTACCTAAGGAACATTATGAGAAAAAAAGTGGTATTCCTAATATTTATATGCCTATTTTTCAAATGTTACTCAATATGGGTCCAATCCAAGGTCCACATATTATGTAAAAATATCAAAGTGAACAACACAAAAAACATCCATATCAACAAGATTTAAAAATTAACCTATACATGGATGGTGCTTATTTTTGGAATAACCATATTGATCCTACATAAGAAAAAAATACTTTCAATGTAATACACTTACAATAAATTAGATTTAATCGAACAAACATCTAAAACAAATGAGGTTGGAAATAATCCTTAGGCAACATAACAATACCAATTGCTTGTGGTCTTAAATTAATTCAAACATAGGTTTATGTTTTACCTACCACATCTCCATATGAATTTACACTAGGAACTCTTTCTCTATACCAAATGGATGTGAAAATTGATCTAAATCAGAAAGTTATTTTATTTCCTCATGAATATAAATTAATATATATTTTAAATGATAACATTACATCTTATACTACACATGCAAAACATGAGAAGGAACATGTTATGTCCCTTTTTAACCTATCCAATCATGATGCAAACATCTAAAACATCCAACTTAAGGTTTTAAGGTTTAAAATGGGGGGAGATATCGATGACCATCCATTGGATGGCATCATAGGAAGATCTTTCCTATTCAAAAAATTCTTAAAAATAAATAAATAAAAAATATTCAAAAAAACAAAAACACTTTCAACACTTATATATTTTATTAGGTCCTTGGCATCTATGTGGTACTTCCATGTTGATGGATGAAATGCATAGTTACTCCTACATACACATATATGTCACACATATACATTGGGTGTGATACAAACATACATAGATACATGATATAATCTTATTTTAGATGTTGGGCTTTCTTTTTACTGATGTCATATGGACATTGGGGACATCCACTTCTTTGATATTGATACATACAAGTTATATAATTCAATTATCATTCTAAATATCATGTTTGAGCTTACATATGTACTTACACATGTCTATTATCCATTATTATATCTTACACAAGGTACTTAATATGCTATACATTTGACATAATTTTATAACACATTGGTTCTATGGGCCACTATGACATGTTTATGTTGGTCGATTATGATTTACATTATGGACTTTCTTAAGTGTCTTATCTTTCTTGTTTGAGCATCTAAATATGTTCCTTTTCTTATGGACCCTGTGCTAATGTATGATTTCATTGACATTTTCATATATTATTTTTTGTTGTATGGATATTTAATTATGTCATTCTTGCCTTTATGTACATTTGACTAAGTCATGTCTCTTTGATTGTGTGGCATTTGAACATGCCCATTATTTGTGGTCTATTTGGACCATTACTTGTCAACTTGATTTTGAGTGCTCTTGTGTGTGTGCTTATTTTTTTGTCGATCTTGTATTGTTACTATCTAGATGTTTCCAAGATATTTATCATGCATCTTAGGTATACATAGGATCACATTCGTTCTATCCACTTCAATGATAAATTTATCTAGACATGTTCCTTCTATATGATGCATGTCTATATTCATAGATTATATAGTTTTCTTACCCTTTTGAGGCAAGGTAACACCTAGTTCTTATATTTCCCTCACCTCAAATAGAGGGAACATTAGTGGGGGAATTATTGAAAAGCATGTTCTCCACACCTGCCATAGTTCTAAAATTTAGTGGGGGAATGATTTGGAATCATGTTACCTACACTCATTCAATATTTGGTACTTATATCAGTTTTCAACTTCAATGTGGGCATGTCATATGGGCATGGCTTCCACACATTCATAATTTTTAGGTTCAGTGGAGGCATGATTGGGAAGCATGTTATCCACATTTATTTAGTATATGGTACTTATATTAATTCATATATCCAGTGGGGTCATGATTTGGAAGCATGTTATCCACACCTACTCATTATTCAACATCTCCATTTTATAGTGTGGAAATGTTTTGGAAACATGTCTTCTACATTTGTACTTGTATAAATTTTTTAATTTCTCTATATATAGTAGGGCATGTTTTGGAAGCTATTGGAGTTAATATATGCTTAGGTATATTTGTGTTCATTGGGAAGTTATTCCCACATGAATGAGTATGTTTTTATTTGTCTATCTTACTCATATAAATGTGACTTTGTACCTAAGGCTAAGACATGGAGAATAATTTTAGAATTATATAATCTATTTTTGTGAAGAGATAATTTATTCTTTGTGGAATACATTAATATAATGGTTGTGGTAATTTATTCTTTGAGAGACATTGTTTGAAAAGTCTTATTAAATATTTCATGGTATTCGATTTGCCTCCAACTACCATTTTTCTAATTTCCATTTTTGCATTATTTGTATACTCAGATAAGTTATATGGTTCCTTTTCAGATCTAAGTTTTTAAATTCATATTCAAAACACTTCTATTATGGAGGGTTTATAGTTTTGTTTATGCTTAGATCTATTGTGTTTATATATAATAATTCAAAATGATTTATATTTGAGTTGGTCAGATCTATTGTGTTGGTCATACATTTTTTTAGAGAAATTATAAAGTTGTTTTTAGAAAATTGTGATTATTGTGTAGATCAGTTTTCTCCTCACATAGGTGTATGATTCAATTTTTTTTATTGATGGAAAGAGGACTTAAAGAGGTTTCAAAAAATTGGTCATAATAATAATTATAATTATTATCTGATGAGATACGGGGATCTAAATTTGACCCTATGAATCTATTTTTCTTCAAAAAATTTATGTGCAATCAAGGAAAAAAAATCAGATCTTGTATTTAAAGTGAAAAAGCAATGTTGAAGATTGATATATGTGGAAGATTATTCTTTTCAATTTCTAAAAATTTCTTTCAAATCTAATTTTTCTAGATCTAGTATAAATAATTTAATTTTATCCAAGCATTTATTATTTTTAATGCATTTTTCTATTTTTGACCCATTTATGGTGGGAAAACTTTGTAAAAGATATATGTTTTAATCAGTAACTCAAAATTGAGTGTTATTTTTTTCAAAAGTGTATATATTTTTAGGCCTAATCTATTTATGTCATTTAATTTTTAAAAATTCACTAAAATATAAAGTGCTAAATTTGAGGTGGGGGGATATATAACAACTATGGGGGGTTTGTTAATTTGTCCTTGTCTACCTTCTTGTGTCAGTAGGGATTTGATTCTTTGTCCACTATTGCACTTTTCACTATGTTGGACACATTTTTTATTGAGTTTGATGTCTCTTTACATGTGCTTTATAGGTTGTCACTTTTTGGTAGCTAACTCTCTGACACATTTATAGTTTATGTCATGTCTCCATTAAGGTCCCTTTCTTATCACCTTGACTTTTTCTATGGAGACACATTTTTTCTCCCTTGTTTTTAGAGCAACAAGTCCATAGTCTCCTTGTTTGGAGATATTTTGGTGAAGCCCAGTGTTTTCCTTATTTTCTTTTGGTATTTTTATGTATAGAATATATTATACTCACACTAAATTATAAGGTGCCATGAGGGGTTTGATTTTACACCCTAGTCTACCCTCGTGCATGTATACCTTAGTTTGTATACCCTTTACTATTTCAGTTTCCATTCTCTCTCATCACCACCAGGGACATCTTATTTGAGAGGCCTTATCTATATTTTTGACACCACTTTTTTGATAGTTGATAGTCTCTCATAGTCTGAAGTGTATCTATTCTAGTGAATTCTAATGTCATCTTGTCTTCATAAATAATTTGACAGAATCTATCAATGTGATATAACACTATTCTAGTGTATTCACTCCACCCAATCAATAGTATGGGGGTATGTTTTATATCCTTTATATTAATTTTTAAGCATCCCTTACACATATAATACTCTTTTGTACTTTCAGCACTGCTAGTAATCTTCTTGATTAGAGATATTTTGGTGAATCCCAATGTTAGTTATTTTTTGTGATCAAGTAGTGTATTCAAACCACTCATGAAGATTAAGCTCTTTTGTGACTTATGAATACTCTAAGTATGGACTACTTCAACATCATTTTTGGGGGGATTTCCAGATCCCTCTTCTCCTTTTCTCTCTTTTGAGGGGAGTTTTCCTATGGGCTTTCTCCTTTTTCTCCAATTTATTAGATCTCCTTTGTACATGGGTAACCTCAGTAAGCCTTTTTATTGGGACCCATTTTGTTTTTCTCTCTCTCTAATCATAGATTAAGGGAGGGTGTTGGAGTTAATCTATGCTTAGGTCTATTTATGCACATTTTGGATGTTAGTCTCACATTCATGAATATGTTGGGATTTTTCTACCTTATTCATAAAAATGTGCCTTTATACCTAAGGATAAGACATAGAGAATCATTTCAGCATTGTCTAATCTATTTATATGAATGAACAATTTATTATTTATGTAATGCATTAATTTACTGCCTATGGTAATGGAGTTTTGGAAAGATATTGGTTGAAGAGTATTATTATTTATTTTATAATCATGTCCTCCACACTTACATAATTATCCAAATTAGACAAAGCACATAATTATATGATTCAAATTCATACTAGTGGTAGAATTCTATACATTGGTACATTTTTATACATAGTTTCAACATGAGACAAATCTAAGGTGTATATGCTATGAAAAATGTGCCTAATATTATATAATACAAATCAATTTTATATTCCAAAATTATTTCACGTACTGATAACCTTCATACTTTTATAAACCATATTGAGCCAATCTACTACAGTAGTTGGTTCACCTTTTGGTATGGTTTAGGTGAAAAAATAACTCAATCTTACTAAGTTTTCATGTCAAAATCAATCATCCAACCTTACTAGGTTATAAGTACCATTTTGTTGTGCATTTGAGCTAATCTTAACTACTAGATGAAACTCAATTTTACTCCAAAATTGGGGGCATATGACATCCAATATCTATTTCTTTTTCTATCTCCTTGGATATATGCAATTTAAATATTTATCTATATTTATCTTAATCTCAATTTCATAACCTTACAATGATACATCATTTTTAAAACAAATTTATAATAAGTAAGGTGGTTACATCAAAATATAAGTATACACCAAAACCTTGTTATTTCAATTTAAATCAATTCTAAGTAATTTTAACTAAGATTAAATACACCAATTTTACACTATAACATGATCTTAGTTGTAGGTCAATCACCAAAAAATCACTCAAATTAAACTCAATTTAATACAAGGTATGCATACACACCCAAGTACTTATTCCTTTCCTTTAAATTATAAATTTCAATACTAGATTAAAAGGGGGAATGTAGATAATATTTTGTGATTATATAGCTTTTCAATCTTGTACACTTAAAAAATTTGAACCTTGGTTTTTCCTCTTAATTCTACACTCTCCTTGATTTTGAAAAACTCACATCTATTCTATCTTGTGCCCCTTGGCATATCTATTAGTTTGAATAGTCTTATATTAATGACACAAACATTATATATTTACCATAATGATTAAAATGCATATATATTACACATTTTTCAATTTTGAGCTTATACCTATTTTGTTGCTCTCTAAACACTAACATTCAGGATAGATAATAGTGTTGGCATTACTATCTTAACCTAATGTAAGTGTCTAGTGCCCTAAATTCATCTCGTTTACAAATGAAACATATCCTGATGTTCAACCCAAATGTTTTAATGTGTGTTATATTCTAATAGGATTGATATAAATAAAAGATCCACCCTCATTCATTTCTCACCTATGAACCCTAGATAATACCAAAGAGACCAAGGCACTTACCAAAAGTACTCTATCAGACATCCAAATGATCAAATCTTCCCTATTTCCATACTATTCATAGAGACTACACATATAGAGGTTTGAATTACTAAAGGAGTATCCCAATATCATAATTTTCTAAGTTATAATCTAGGTCACTGTTATAATTGCTTCACACACATTGCATGATTTACACATAAACCAAAACATAGAGGAGAACTACATCAGTCTAAGGCCCTATTCATGGTATTGGCTATATATGCAATTCCCTTTGACAATAAGGTAATTAGGGTTAGATAAACACTGTGTGCTCACTAACCCATTTTTAACTAAGGTCACATTTAATATGGAAATCTAGGGTTTGCCATTTTACAAGGAGAGACTATCTATGACCCAAAAATGAATGCAATATAGCGAAGGTAAAACCAAACCCAAAAGCATCCAAGTGGTGGCATCATGTTTCACCAGATATTCTATACATGAAACTATCATCAAACTTAGATAGTAACATTGATGTAACCATCTAGGGTTGACATAATTTACTAGATAACCAAAGGCATTAGATTCATAATCTAATAACTATTCTATAACTATCTTCCCACCTAATTTCAGCTTATTCTAGATCTAAAACTACATTGGCATCAAAACAAGCTAAACACTTCTATTCTTTATCATTTCTATATTTAACCTTGTTTTAATTTCCATATTTAGATTATCTCAACATAATAAATTTAGTGTATACTTATACCTGAGTTTAATGTTTAATTGGATTGTTATAGATACGATTATCATCCTTGTGAAATTTCATTTCTATATTTTAACCCTAAGCTTAAAGTGAAAACATACAATAATATTTCATTTTAGGGATAAATAACTAGTAATAAACCTTCTTTAGGTGTGAATCTCATCCTTCCCCTATGACAAATACACATGTTTTAAGTGGATGTGGACTAGGGCTATATACCTATGAAAAACACACTGAAACTATTGCATAAGGAATACAAGTAATTTGACATCCCAAAATAGTCTTCAATTTATCTCATGGGCATCAAGAATAATTAACAAATCAATGGAAAACTAGAAAAACAAAAATAGAAAAAATAATGTAAAAAAAGAACAAAAGTGATAGAATCATCAAAACTTGGTAGAATCTTTGGATTTTAAATATGAATATTTAATATGCATTCTTACAATTAAATATATATGAAATATTGAAGTATAGACCAAAATAAATAAAATAACCACACTTGATTGTACCAATAATTGTCCCCAAGGAAAAAATAATGCTAACCTCATGTGACCAACAACTATGATTCTAAGCCCCAAATGTTTACTATGCCCCTTTTTGGATTCTAACTTTTATATAGGCTTAGCTTTATATGTCATATAATCATGTGCTTTTAAATTAAATAAATTATATATGCTATCCTTGACCATAGTATTTTTGGCTTGGTTGGTAGTGGATCATGACCTTTGGAAGGGACTAGAGATATCTATGTTAGGGATATAAGCACTTTGTGAGAATTTTATAAGTTTTTTGATATTTTAAAAAAAAATTTGAAGACTAGTCATATATTTTGTTGAAAATAAAAGTTTTGAAGACCAAGTTGCAAATATAAGTTTTGAAGATAAAACTTGTGAAGACTTGGGTCTTTGGAAAAAACATCGTGACAATAAAGTCATGAAGAATAGAAGAAAAAGATCATGTAAAATTTTGTGAGGATTGTGTAAGAAATTTTGGTTTGAAAAAAACTTTCTAAGGTCAAAGATCAAACACAACTCATGACAAAATAAGATATGAAGACTTGGGTCTTTAGAATGAATGAGTCAAAGGTCTTGAATAAATGATAAAGAATGAAGGAAATGATCTCCCTTTTGTAATAATTATCATTGCATCCTTAATGTGATAAGTATTCAATGAAAAATGTGAAGATAGAAAAAGTTACAAAGGCTAAAAATTTAATGAATTTTGTGAAGATAAAGGTCCCAAGGAAAATCCATGTGGTAGACATTCAGAGGGTTTAAAATTATGGAAGCTCAGAACCATTGACCATTGGCCTAAAGTGTAGAGAGTCAAGAGAGTGACACATGGAAGTGAAAATATAAAATCTCAAGTGACCAAGAGGATATATATATTTTGTATGATAGCTTCTCAAAACCTTGAAACCCTATAAAATAAAAGGAAATGTTGGTTATGTAGTCAAAAAAATGTGAGCCTAAAATTGATGGCCCATCTAGCCATAAAAATAGTCAAGAGGTAAAGAATGTACTACACATCTAATTTAGTTTATAAAATTAAATTTTAGTCCAACTAAATCATGCATAAGTTATGAATAATTAACATGGCATGCACATTAGAATTATTGATAGAGCATAAAACAAAAATATAGCCTTAATGAGTTAGTGTAATTGATTGTACAAAATCATGGGTAATTAGTAGTCCCAATGCAATCCCAACCAATTTCATCTACCAAAATTAAACTGAGGTATGGTTTGATTATGCAATTTTTAGGCATGCCTTCAATATATCAAAGATTTCAATCCACCTACTCAACCACACTCCCTCAATAGAATTGATGATTTTTATAATATCCCCTTTAGTGGGTGAATTCAAATTTTACTAGGAATTTTTATCTTGAACTCCTCAATCCTACATGCATATATAAGATCAAATCTTTGATGTAATAAAGATTGATCATTTTTAATATAAAAAGGACTATGCCTAGGCTATTCCTTTTAAGATCAGAGAAGACTATGCCTGACTGGATACTTTACTTTTAGAGATAGAGTAGTGGACCAATTATTTCCTTTCATATATTTCCCTACTTTTAGATTAGTTTTATGAGTCAAGATTTTTTGGAAGCTGAGTTTGTACCTCATTGAGAATTTCATGAATTAAAAATGATCCTTTATATAAACACATTTAATTTTAAAGATTTGTCATTTGATAGACTTAGTCTACACACACACACACACACACACACACACACACACACACACACACACACACACACACACACACACACACACAATGAACTTGTTTTCCTCTTTGGCAATGCTATTTCATTCCATATACTCTTACACCATTCTTAGTTTGAGTTATGCTAGGTCTAGGTTAACTAATAACTGGTTCCTCTAGGGTTTTTCTACTCAATATAACTAGGCTATCTAACATTAGAAAATGAGCTCTCTTTTTTAAATTTCTCTCTCTCTCTCTCTCTCTCTCTCTCTCTCTCTCTCTCTCTCTCTCTCTCTCTCTCTCTCTCTCTCTCTCTCTCTCTCTCTCGTCTCTCTCTCTCTCTCTCTCTCTCTCTCTCTCTCTCTCTCTCTCTCTCTCTCTCTCTCTCAGTTTTTTAGAATAAATTAACTTAGGTTCTAAGTTGTAGTATGAATCAAATATTTTATTTTGATTGCACACTCACTTGTTTATCTATTTCTCATTTATACATTTTTGAAATTATAATCAATATAAATTCTCATTTTGAATCAAATATTTACTCATAGTTAGATTATTTTACTCATTATTTAGGCATAATCCCTTTTATTTTTAATAAATATGGATCTATCCAAAATACACAATAAATACCCTTGATATGGTATGGTCACAATGAGTTTACTATGTTACCCTTGCATACTAGGTCTTGGTAACCAATACCTTGGGGAAATTTTATCACAACAAATAGAGGGGATTAAAAATGCCTACCTAAGTTGGCATGTCAAAAGATCTCAAAACACAAATAGTTTTAAAAGGATTCAAATTTCACTTATTTTTCCCACTTAGGTGTGTGTGAAACACCATAAAAAATCTAGAATGTAATTATGTCTATTGATCCTTGATAGCTAGCACCATGAAACTTTAACTTTTCATGTTCAAATTTGGTTCTTATTTAATTATTTTATGCATATTATGATATAAATAAGATAAAAATATTGAAATTAAAATCCTATAAAATAGGTAATTGACCATACAAATATGAATGCTAAAGGGTAGATTAATATTTCCCTTACTATGTAGAACTAACCAAGCAAGAGGGAATAGGTTGCACTTATCTAATTTATGTTTTATGTTACTCACTGCATGTGACACAATATTTTAAAAAGTTATATATTAGCTTTGTTACTACTTGGATTAAGAAATATGACCTCAAAACCTATGTAAACACTGTTGTTGAATCCCAAACCCCTAGGATGACTAATCATATCTAGTCTCTATCGATACTATCCTAGTTAACTATGTAGGTTTGTGACACCTCAAATCACTATGATAAAACCTATACATAATTTATATGGGTATTTTATATCGATCATGTATGTTTATCCTTGATTTATTTATCTTTAATTTGAAACCCTAGTTATAATTTTGACACAATATTGACTTATAAAAATCAGTTTTAAATATGGGTTGGGTAGCCCCAACCACTCAACATTGATTAATTGAGCATTTCTTGCATTCCAATACTATGAACATGGATCAAACATAATTTATCTATCCCACCTATGTGTGTGTGAACACCATCATGATAATGCTATAATTTAATGAAATGTTTGGCTTTTCCACTTGAAAACATTCAAATTTGATCATATGTTTATATATAAAGTTAGATCTAGGTCTACTCATTTTATGGTTTTAATATGTATGTTTATTTTTGGTAATTTATTAAGAGAGTTAAAATGTATTGTTCAATTTTGATAATAATTATCAAGATAAGTTATGAATATGTATAGCATTAGGATTTATTTGTATTTATAAAAGACTGTTTTATACTTCACCCCACAACTAACCCATGAAATGCACATATACTAACCTAATGGAGAAACCCCAATTTGAAATATAGTCATTAAGAGTTCTTAGATACTATCAACAAAGGTATACATACAATAAACCACTAACATCTAATTATTTATGATACTATCATGAGATAGAAAATTAGTGATGTGAGATATGGAGGTAGTCTATTTAGGAGTTTAGAATGTTCTTGCATAGACTAGGGTGATCATAAATATGTACATTGGTAAATTGGTTTAGACCAGATAATAGGATGGGTAGATAGATAGAGGGAAATATGCATAATATTTAAATGTGTACGCACAAGTCCAAATATGTGAAAATGTGCCAAATTTGATGTTGCTAAGTGTCTAATACCAATTTTAGGTGTTTAAAAATTCCCTCCTTTCAATCTAGTATTTAAAATGCTATATTAAAAGGATAGAAGAATTAATTTGGTTCCTATGATTAATCACACTTAATTTTATATTTATGCCCCAAGTGTCATAGTTTGTCCATGCAAAGCCTACAAGGAAACATGTAAATATCAATTTCCACTCATGATATAAAATTTAAAATAATCTATATTATTGAATTATTGGAAACTAAAAAATCAAGAAACAATACACTTGAGGGTATACAAACCAAGTTTTCACTTATATAAATAATTATATGGAGTGATTATTCCCTTAGGAGTTGTAATTATTAAAACTATGTGTTGATGATTGTTAATTCCTCAACCAAAATTAGAGAGGGAGAAGTGTTAGAAGTTGATTGTTTCACACACTTAAACTTCACCCCTATAAAAATTATCTTAAATATTTTTTGGAACCCAAAAATATGTTTGTGTCAAGGTGGAACCTTAAAATAGATTCATGTTTCAAGATGGAACCCCAAAATGGGTTTGTATTCAAATCAAAACTATGAAACAAATATTTCAAATAGATGTAAGGTCTAAAATTAAATCCTAAATATAGAGAAAATAAAAGTGTTTTCATGAACAAAATACATGTCCCAATATGATCCATTTATACCTATAAGTGATATATAATGTCATAATCTATTTGTTATTTTTCTCAATATGATAACTCTGATAAAATCTGCTCAATCTAACCATAAAATGTATTTTTAAATGTCAGAAAATATGTCAATTTTTCCTCACAATAATTTTTAATTCTTCACATATGCTTGAATATACTTGATTTATTCCATTTGAATCACCTCATCTTACCCAAAGTATGAACTATCTATTTTTCATGCTTGAATATCTAAGAAAATCCTATTATATGCCCCTACCTATGAAACACTCATCTCAAAAGATATAATTATGTAAACCATGTGTTATATATAAAAATATAATCATATAAAATATGTTCAAAAACATGATAATGTGTCATTACATAAAATATTTGATCATTCAAATGTGTATGTATGGCTATGGGAATACAAGTGTCATGTTAAGTAGATATAAAAATTAGGCATGTATTAGAAAGAATAATATTATATGCATGATATAAATCATGGAATCACACATAATAAAGGCATGAATGATATAAATCATAGCACCAAGCTCAAAAAAATTCATATATGTATCTACACACAAATATGCACACAAAATCATGATCATGAAGTACATAAATAGTCAAGACATGACATAAATTTGACTCAACTTAGACATAACAGAGAAAACATGGATAAGACATGAATAGAGGTCCTTAGACACAACTAGTATGTCTTGAATATGACTAATTTATACCTTGAAAAACATGAACATAGAAAATAAATATGTAATTCACCATGTATATGATAAATAAAATAAATCAATCATGTATACTAGTAGAGCATCTCATGCATACGCCCTATTTTTCTTTTGAATATTTTAATTTAATTTATTTTTTATTTTTTATGATTTTCCATTTTTTTACATTATTTTTTAATATTGTAAATTTAATCACACATATATATAATCAAGTAAGGCCAAGAGATAGAGATTTAAAAATATAATAATATAAGGGATAACAAAAATCCATAATATATGTCAATATATAATGTGCAAATCAGTCATGTATCAAAAGGGCATAAGAATAGGAAGATGCATTCCTCCAATGGGAAATAATCAATGCGTATGAAAATGTCACGAAGATATATAGGCATAGAGTATGTATGACCATGTAAACTCAATGTATGCCATAATAAAATAAATCATATACATTCAATATAGGGGGATGGACAAATAGTATGCCATAAAGAATGTGCATTATGATCAAACTATTATAAAAATGTGTCATAATAGGATATCTATCAAGAATTTATAGATTATAATAAACAATCAAAAGGAAAGGTCCAGTGAATATGTCATTACCAAATTAAATTCAATACCTAGAATAATGGTCAATATAGAAACATATGCACAAATTTTTGTCAAAATAAAAAAATAGAGAAAATAATCAGTCAAATCTAGAAAAGGTGATCAAGAAAGAAAATATTAATAATTTATGTATAGTATATCATGTTCAAGATAATTAATGATCCCATAAATGTGATATGTATAATTTGATCAACATATAAATGATGTCATCTTCACTTTTTACCTTATGCTTAATTAATAAATTTAGCTCATGACTAAGTGAATTATATGGATATACATTTGGTGCTAAGATCATAGGTACACATGATTATATTCTGATTAGATACTTGTGTTAAATTTGATTGAGATAATACATGTAGTGTGTTCGAAAATTAATCTTAATTTGGGTCCTTTTTATAGGTTTCTAGGCTTATCTTAAGTTTAGTTATATGTGTGCATTTATTATATTTATAAAAGCATTTAACCTAGATTTATGAGGTGGAACTCACCTCTATTATCCACTTATATTTGAAATCAATTACATGTAACTCATATCACCCCACATGGCACACACATCTTCCCAACTTGTAAGAGGATTAATGACACATAATACACATTTTATAGCTTACACTTGTAACTCCTTTTCTCTCATAGCTCTTTATGAAGATCTCTCTTCTCTTCTTCTACACTAGTGACTTTATACTCTCATAACACTCTTGTTGATCTATTCTTACTCTTACATCCTTTAATCTCTCTTGGACTAAGGGAATTATTATCATAACTTCTTCATTCTATTGTATTTAGAGATTCTTGTTGCAAGATTTAAATACTAATGTCGGTTTTTTCTTCGTATGATGGTTTTCCCACTTGTAAATTATTACCACATATTTTGTGGTTTGATTCACTCTTGAGTTAATATTGCTTCATTTTTAATTTTTTTTTTATGGTTTTCAACATTATTCTAAGAAATCTTGGTTAATTTTTATATTATGGTTATTTTTACTAAAAAATTTTCATGTAGGGTTTCACACTTTATGATAGAATTTGTCTTTACTCTATTTATTTTTATTGTAAATCTATTTTATTAAATTATGTATGTAGATCATATTTTTGACATATTGATTACTTATCTTGAAATATTTTTGTTAGCTTTCTTGTATTATAGATTTGTGGATCATTACTCCTTTTTTTGGTCACTATTCCATTATAGATTTACCATGATGTCTAAGGCAGATTCTTGGATATTTTTCATGATCACACTATCATCCTTATGAATTTTGGAGACACTTTCTATTCTTCTTTATTTCTCAGTATATTGTAATTTCTCTTGAAGGAAATTCCTATTAAGGGGGAGTATTGTGTAACTTCAACTCCCTTCCTTATTTGTAAAAGGTTTTTTCCATTTTTGTAACCCCAAATTAAGCCTAAAGGGAAGTGTTGGAGAATTAATCTTAATTTGAGTAATTATTATAGGTTTATAGGCTTATCCTAAGTCTAGTTCTATGTGCATATTTTTTATATTTATAAATGCATTTAACTTAGATTTATGAGGTGGCACTCACCTCTATTGTCCAATTTTTGGCTTTGGAGTTACTTACATGTAACTCCTCTTCCCCCACATGACACACACATCCTTCCTAATTTTAACATAATTATAAAAACATGTCACACATGCTAGAATTTATACTTGTAATTCCTTTTCTCTCTTAACTCTTTATGAAGATCTCTCCTCTCCCTTTATTTTATAATAGTGACATGATACTCACAATAATATTATTGATCTAGTATCACTCTTACATCCTTAATTATCTATTGGCAAAAGGCCATTCTTATCCTACCTTATTCATGATATTATCATTAGAGATTCTTGTTGCAAGATTTTAACACTAGTGTGGGGGTTTTCTCCGTATGATGGTTTTCCCACTTGTCAACTCTCACCTCATGTTTTGTGGTTTGATTCACTCTCAAGGTAGAATTTATTAATTTTACATTATTTTTATTTATGATTTTCATTTTTATTATAAGGGATCTTGGTTTATTTAATAATATAGTGATACCTGACCAATGGTAATAGTTGAATATTTTTATATGTTACTCCAATTTATATCATATTATTTATATAAAATAAGTTATATATTATTAATTTCACCATATTTTGGAATTATTTTATTGGATTTTATTTTATCTTCAATATGTTCCTCATCAATAATAACATGTTCTTTATTAGATAGTTGTAGAGATGTAATAATAATATCTATTGGATAACCTCTTTCATTTTATTCTATGCATGAATTGAAAGTCACAGTTGCCTCCTTGGAAACCATGTTTTTAATATTAATATTATTATGTACATATTTATTATGGAGATAATTATTAGTATTTTTAAAAATGTAATTCTTGTTGTAGAAATTTGATCTTGGGAGATCAAACAAAAAATTTATTAGGTTTCTCAATTTTAGAAGGTGTGCTCAAGTCTGGTGGATTTTTTTGTATGTATCTAATGTAATGTCACCACTATCAATAAGATATTGTATTTTTTGTATCAAATTCCAACACTTATCCATGAGATTTCTATGAAATATACAATAAACATAATAATATTTGGATCTCTTCATAGGATTTTTAGGAGGTAATATGATAAATTTATTATAAAGCATGTTCTTAATTTAAATTTTTAGGGTTGTTAAATTAATTGAGTATAATAAATTAGGGTATAAATATAGCCTTTGATTTGGAACAAAATTGACCTAGTTTAACCTTTCTAAAAATAGTAATAAATGATATAAAAAAGTGCTTAGCTAAAAATTAACTAAGATGGAAGATCTAGAGGTTATAAACCAGGACATGATTTGATCTGAGTATCTCAAATAAGATCCATGTATTAAAATCCTTCTTGGAAAGTACTACCCTAACCATAAAATAGTGAAAATGGTGCTAATATCCTCCTTTTAGTGCTAGTTTCCTCTATGCATAACCATTCTAAGCTTTTTGGTGCACTTGTGTCTAAGTTTTTCAAGCATATTCCTATATGTACAAGTTTTGGTTCCCTATAGGTGACATGTTTTGATTGATTTTATATGTAAACCCTAGTATTCTATGTTTTTAGGGCATGTTATTATCACAAGTATAAAAGTGTGATGTTATTCAAAGTAGGATGGACATCCTCAATAGCCCACTATGATGAGAGTTTCCTACATATGAATACTCAAGCCTAATTTAGTTCACCACCTAAGTGTTAGTGCAAGTGTAAGTGAAAGTAGTATGAATGTTAGCTTGAGTGCTTTGAGCGTGATTGATATTGGAATTTTAAGTAATATAAGCTTAGTAATTCCATCTATGGCTATAGGCAAAAGTGGGTAGAGTACGGATTAATAACCTTGATTGTGCACAACTTGTTCTAAGGTTAATTTGTGTTATTGCATCTTATTTCCATCTAGTGAATAATGGGCTAAAAATCATGTATATATATAGTTCTAATGTTTTTTATCATCTTAAAAGAGGTCTAGGATGACCCTAGGTGGTCTTTCATTTTAAAATATATCTTTTCATGGCCAAAGGTAAGAAAAATAAAATAGTTCCCAAAGTAGGACACTATCACCATTGACTCTATTGTCCAAGTTATAGTACCAAGGTCTAAGTAGTATAACTTGAGGCACTAGGGGCCATGATTTTAAAGTGAGGGTATGGGACTAATTTATCGATGTGTGTAGCCTACATAAAGGCTAGATAAGTGTCTAAATAGGCCCTATAATAGGTCTAGGGCTAAACTAGGGATGGTTGGTTTCAAGTAACACCTTAGCACTCAAGTGTAATTTTTAGATGATTAAATTTTCCTCTCATTTATTCTATAAATTCAAAAAATCAAAATTACTAAGATAAAGGAAAAATAAGCATACATGTACTTACCTAATAGGTGAAACCAATGAATCTGGGCCTAAGTGTGTGAAACATGCTCCATTATGTGTCCTAAAAATGAAACATACATAGATTAGTCCTTACTTAAGAGATATAAAAATCAAAATACAAAACTTAGTAAATAGATAAGAGAGAAGAAAGTAATGAGTAAACCTCACTAGGTATGTGAACTAATGCATAAACCTAGTGACATCCTCTGTGTGTGTACATATAGATAATGATCAATTAGTGAATAACTTAGACTGAGATGATGGATTTATCAATCCCCATGTGTTTTTATCTCAATAAATCAATTCAATTTTGACTCCATCATTTCCCACCCCTACTTGGTGGATCATGACCTATGAATAGCATGGTTTAGACTGATGGTGTGTCTAACTCTCTCATGTAGGTGGATCAAGAACTCAAGTAGATTATGAATCCATCATTACCTACCCATGTATAGTAGATGAATTTGAAATTAAAAATATGTGATTTAACTAAAATAATATAATATTGTTTTGGGACACTAAAAAACTGTAAAATGTAAAATTGCTCTAGGCCACTCCAGAATCTTAAATAACTTTGGGCCACTTAGGAATGCTAACCATTATATATGTTTTAAGGCATCAATATGGTGTATAACTTGTAGCATGGTTTTCTAGTGTGTAAAACATAGATAATGACATGGATTTTGTCATTCTATTTGATCAACTAGTGCATGAGTGAACATACAAAAACAATGTGCTATGTACATATCCCCAAATCTGATATCTAAGTATTTAGATTCTAGATTGAGTTATAATACTATATATATGAGAATATAGATTATGGATTGATTTTTAAAAATCTATATCTATTTATTTTAAACCAAAATTGGAATAATGATGTTAAGCATGATGACCCCAATTTAAGCAAATTGGTACAAATATGTGTTAAACTGAGTAAAACACGGTAATCTATAACTGAACTTATGTAAACCTAGAATACACTTGTAATTTTATAGCCAATCTAAAATTCAATAAAATTGAGGTTACTACATAATAGTTCCATATTTTTGACAATAGTAATAGTGGTTTTAGTGTCCCACATTGGGTGCTACTATCCAATTGTATTGATTTATGTGCAATTAAAACTAGTCTCTATGTGAATGTTCCCCACTGTGATCTCCTAAAATTGACTTCTATATTTTGTGCTTATGTGATGATAATTATACTATATGTGTATTTAAATAACTTGATCTCTATGAAAAACCTCTATAAATGCCCCCCTTTGAGGGGAGTTTAACTGGTGTAATAATTATCCACAAAATAAAAACCTCTACAAGATGTGTGTCAGCCAGAGCATATATGATATATATGCAATAAACCAGTATAGTGTGCATACATAACATCAAAATTTAATATAGTTTGAGAATAATTTTTTAATATATGATGAATTTTAGATATATCATTCATAAGGCTATCAAGATAGATATAACAAAAAATATGAACAAAAAATATGAGCAATAACTAAGTAATTACATAGGGGAGACACATGAGGTCCCTCATGGAATCTAAAATTGGAGTGTGTAAAAATCAAGAGACAAGTGTCATGGCCATGATACATGCATGAAATCATATATACAACACACATAAGACATGTAAAATAAGCCAAGGGGCCACAATACAAGGGATATAGGCACATCTCACTAAGTCTAAGAGAATAAAACATATAAGGACATGTTTAAATGTCCACATAATTAATCAATAAGGCTCACACAATGACATGGGAACATGCATAAAGCATACATACAATGAAAGGAATTGGCATAGAGTCATGAGCAATGCCATAGTCAAATGACATTGAATAGATGTGAAAATATAGAGACACAATCAAGTATAAAATAGAAAATCTATAAATAAAATTATTAATGAACATGTGGTACAAATTTGTATGAGTAAATATGTGCATAAGTTGATTCAATAGTAGTAGTAGTTAGAAAAAAATATGAGTAGTGTAGGATGATCAATATCAAAATATAATAATGCTAAATTTGTGATGTATAGTTTTAGAGATATGTAACATGTCAATCATAAATATGTATAGGATTCCCCCATAAGATGAATATATCAAACAAATAACTAATGTATCTATTTGTATTCCCCCAATGGGTATATAGTAGTAAATCTAGATATGTGTTGTGGACCTGGGTCCTATAAGTATATGTGAGCACTTGACAAGAACAAATGAAACATGTATGTATGATAAAACAAACTATACTAAGATATATAGCATATGTAGTTCTTAAAAATATAATAAATGTAATCATTGATGTGCATATAATCTATAATTTATATGTTCTAATTAAATATTTGAATGTTTTTTTGTTTTGACATATTATATTATTTTTGAATTTTTTGGATATAATCTATATACAAGCAACATGAAAATGAAACTATATACAAGAAACAAGGTAAGAGGAACTATGTACAATTAGATAGGAATTTACTAACCAATTCATCTCATGGGAGACATACTATCAATGTGGCATGTATCAAATAAAGGAATAATAATCATGCATGTTATGTGAAAAGGTAAACAAGGTCTTAGAACATACTATATTGAGTGATTTATAACTAGAACTACCTGTGTATTGGTGTTAATAATTTGTGAAGATGATTGGGGTATCCTATGATTTTTAGGGTCTTAAGGACCCATCTGGTAAAATATGTTGTAATTAGCATGAGTACCCTATGCTGAGAACTTTAGGAACTCAATAACATTGATCTCAAAATGAAAGGGGTAGAGATAGGCTCTCTAGAATCTGCAACAAATCTATGATGTAGGGGTATCTATATTAAGGGTCTCCATGGGATATTATGCATATGTGTTAAAACTATAAGATTATACCTCACTTGCACTAGTGGCTCAACTAAACTCTATGGTGTACTAATGGGAATTATGGTTAGAACTATAACTAGTATCTATGGTGTAATTACCTATGGGATAGGCAAAGGATACTCATATTAAATATCCTCAACTATAACCACTTAATTACCATGTATATACTTAAGGCATCTATACATGGTTTATATAATGGATTATAACTACTATATCCATGGATTACCCAATAACATGTCAAATGTGCCTTCACCAAGTACTATTAAGAATCTAGTGTCTACATGTGTTGGTCTAACTTGTAGTGGAAGTACAATCTCCCTAATGGAGTTGTAAACATAGCCACTAAAACCATGAATAATTGTGTTAATAAAGATAAATATCCTATTATGAATAACATAAATGCTATAAAATTTTGATAGTGAACCTGTTAATAGTTGACCCATTATCAACTATCACACACTAAATAGGATGATGATCAATGTAGGTTCATATAAAGAGTGCTTATAAAGCTGAATAATCATTGATAATATCTAACTCTTATAAATTTATGAGTTGTATATCTAGTACTATAATATTATACACACCAATGATATTATGTAGGGGGTGTGCATCCTTTGTAGTAGTGTGATAGGATACCAATAGTGGATGTGCCTGATACATATAGTGAACACCTTAATTACCTATTGCCTCATTAGTTGTATGTTTTAGAAATGAATCCAAAATATTTTAAATGCTTTATCTTCCATTGGTTAAACTTTATGTGCCTCTATAGGTGTGCCCACATCAATGATATTGGCATTTATCAAATCTTGTATCTTATGTTTCAAGATGATGCATCTATATGTAGTATGGATTGGTTCCTTGTGATAGTCACAAAATGCATTGAAATCATAGTTATTTGGAAGAGGCCATATCATATCAACCTATTTTATGGGAGAGATTGATATATTCCATTGCATTTCAATAGCTATTTTAAAACACATGCCTATGAATTTGGAATATTGGTGAAAACTCTTCATGGAGGAGTTGATAAAACCAAGCAAGGAGGTGGATCCAAATTTGTGTTAACTATCACATTTTAATAACTCTTTTTTTCATTTTCCCTTAATTTTTATGTAATATTATTATAACTCTTATTATTTGAATCTAATCCATTTCTATATTTTAATGTTCCCATAGACAGAAGCTTGACTTCCCTTCTTTTCACTGGGGGGTATAAATTTATGAATGTTGGAAACTTCTTGAACAAGATAGCTTCATGAAATTTAGGTAGTAAACTCTATTTTAATATGTCTTGGAGATCTATATCTACCCTTGGTATAGTCATCTTTGCCAATATAGTTTTGTATCACAAGACGTATTCAACAATAAGCTCATTGGATTTTTGCTTAAGTTATGCCACTTGAGCATATGAGATCTTATCATTGATGTTGATTTAAAAGTGTGTCAAAAATATATCTTGAAATGGATAAAATGTGGTGATGTACTGATTTGGAAGATCATGCAAGAACTATAAGGCATATTCCTTTAGGTTTTATGAGAACAATTTAGTAAGGATCCAAACATTGGACACATATTCTAAACATGCTACATAGAAAGCTCATAGATAGTGATATGGGTCACCATTAAAATCATATAAAGTAAGCTTAAGTTCCACAAATATAGATGGTAAAGGATTTTCCATTATGTGCTCTACTAAAGGTGTATGTAAAATAACATGAGAATCCAAGGCATGTGATGGCCTAGTAGCACCCTACTCAAGATGTAACACCTTAGCCTATAGAGAATGAATATTTTGCATAAGGGATTATGCATCTGGAGAGGAGGAAATAACCATAGGATTTGTTGTCATTATTGAATTTTGTTGAGTTAGAATAGATTTTTGTACAAGCTGAGTTGTTCCCAAAGTAGGTGTAATAATATTGTTATCTAGGGGAATATAATATTAACCATTAATTAATTTTTGAAGTTCTTCATGGAAAATATTGATAATGTCATCTTGCATATTTGAATGTTTGGAAATAAAATATCATAATTATCTCTTATCAATTTCATCAAATCAGTTGTTGAATTTTGCCATTGTAGGTTGAGAAGTAGGAAAATAAATAGTTGTATATTTGGAACCTTTAAATAAATTTAATCTATGAAAGATTGTAAGAATGAAATAATAAAACAAATTTGAGATTTTTGAACTAATATCTAAGCATATAAAACAAAAATATACAAACCCTAAGAGTATATAAGGATAGGGGTTTAGTAAAATTAAAAGTAAGTTGTGTTCACCAAATGATTTAATTTTTTAGGGTTATAAAGTTTAAACCCTAAGTTGTTAAAGGGGCTGAGTCTAGTAAATCAAGGTATAAATATGAAATAAATACAACCATTGATTAGTAATATAATTGACCTAGTTTAATATTTTTAAAAATAGTAATAAATAGTATAAAAAAGTACTTAGTTAGAAACTAAATGAGATGGAAGATCTGGAGGTTGAAAACACAAATAAGAGATGATATGAGTGTCATAGATAGGATCCATGTGTCAAAACCCTTTTTAGATAGTAACACCCTAAATAGATAGTATTGATAATGAAAATAATTTCCTCCTTTTATCACTAGTGTACTCTGTATAAAACTATTTTGAGCTTCTAGGTTCACTTGTGTTTAAGTTTACAAAGCCTGTTCCTATGTGCATAACTTTTAATTCTCTATCAATGACCTATTTTGAATAATTTTATATGTAAAACCTATAATTCCATATTTTTATGGCATCTAATTGGGACAAGTAACAAAGTGTGATGTTAGTGGATTAGGCTATAAATCCTCAACACCCCATTATGATGAGAGTTGCCTACATACCAATAATTTGAAAAAGGATCAAGCTTGATGTAGTTCTCCCCACCTAAGTACTAGTGAAAGTGTAAGTAAAGCTAGTATGAATGATAGCTTGAGTGATTTGAGTGTGCTCAAGATTGAAAATATGACTAATATATGCTTAATAATGTTGTAGATGGCTATATGTAGAATTAGGGTAGAATATGGATTTATAACCTTGATTGTGCACAACTTGTTCTGATTTATTTTGTGTTATTTAATCTTATTTCCATATAGTTAATAATGGGATAAAAGTCACATATATATACTAGTATAGTGCTTATGTGCATCTTAAAATAGGTCCATGTCAACCCTAGGTGTTTTTTTATTTGAAAATATATCCATTGGTGGCCAAAGGTAGGAAAAAGACAATAATGTCCAAACAAGGACACTAGCTCCATTGGCAGTATTGTCCAAGTTATGTCACTAGTGTCAAGTTGGTAAAAACTAAGGCACTAGGGGCTAAGATGCTAAATTGAAGGTCTAGTACTAATTTATAGTTACTTAAGGACCTGTGTGGCCTACACAAAGGCTAGATAATTATCTAAATAGGCCTTATGATAGGTCTAGGTTTGAGCTAGGGATGGGTGGTCTCAAGTAACACTCTTTGCACTCAAGTGATAGTTTTAGATGATTGTAGTTCTTAAGAGTTTCACTTGGAGATGTATTAAGCTTATGCTAATTTTTTTATTCATTAGTCATAGATTCTTTTTGGATATTAACCCATTTTTGAGATGAAATATTTTTAGACACATAGGTTTTGAGTAGAGAGTTAAATAAATAATTTACAATAACATTCTTAGTATTTTGGGCATGTGCAAGATTATATTCAAGTGATGTGACATTTAGAGATAAATTTTAATATTATTTTATTAAATTATCTATGGAATGCATCAAATTAATAATATAATGTGTATGAATGGTGAAAGTCTAAGTTAATTCATTCAACTATTGAGAATTATCATGGATGCCCACACTAGGTAATCTAATTGTCATAGGTTAGGAAGATTTTTATTTATAATCACAAACCTAAACATTTTATATTTGATATTCATGTAAAGTTAAATAATATTATGCACCTTACCTATTTTTGTTGTGGTAATATGGACCTTCATATTCAATATGATCCTTAGGAAAATAATAGGAGAGGGATGGTAACTATCACTACCTTGAGGTCTAGGGGAAGAAGGAATGTAAGGAGTCATAAATTATTTTTGGTATCAAGCAATTTATGAAATCATATCATATTCAATATTCATATAATATGTGTTATGAATGAGATATAATAATTTATCATTAATTATTTTAACTATATATTTATTGTAGATAATTTTAATCCATTTCTTTACATGCATTGTTAAAATATAATGTATTTTAGGAAATAAACATGAAATTATGATAATCATAGATTAAATTAAAAATTACAAACTATCAACATTAAATATGGATATGCTATGGGTTTTCTTATGTGAAATTAGAAATTAGAAATTAGATTTGAAATTTAAACCCTAATAGGGAGGAAATATCAAACCCTAAGAAGTAAATATGAAACCCTTTGGTAGAAAATAACTAGGGTTTTCCATGCTCAAGTCAATGATTGACTTCACCAAAATGTTTTACTTATTTTGGGATTAGTGTGATCTAAATAAAATAAATCTATTTAAATTCAAAATTTATAAAATAGGTAAATTAATAGAAACATATGAATGCTAAAGGGTAGATTGATATTGCAATTACTATTGTTAAAATTTACCAAGAGGGAATATATTCTACATAGTTGATTTTGGTCATTTTATGCATCAAAGTCTCTAAAAATGATATGTAATTACTTAGATCAAGTAATAGTACCTCAAAACATGTATAGATGGTTTTGTTAAAACTCAAACTATTATTACCATCTAAGCTCTTCAATATCATCCTAGTTGACTATGTATATTTATGCCCCCTTAGATCATTTCACTCACACATGAATATATTTATGTATGTGTATTTTACCTCAATATTATGCATTGATACTTTATTTACATCTTGTTTCCTTATAATTGTAGCTGTACTTTCAACACGATATAATTGGAAAAATGGGTTTAAAAGATAGATTGGATAACCCTAACCACTCACTGCTAAGTGTATTAGTATTTCCTACATTTATATACTTTGAATTAGGCTCAAACCACATGTATTATCCCACCAATATTTTTGTACATACCATCTTAATCATACTATAATTTATTATAATGTTTGTCTTTCTACACTAACAACATATAAATTTGATCTTGTGTTTTTTTTCAAGCTTGGCTCTAGGGATGATACTTTTAGGGGTTTTTGGGTGTGTTTGTATATTTGTAATGTATTGATAGAGTTCCAATGTATTTTTCATGTTTTATAGGACTTGGAAATATGAGTACTAGATAGATATGATGTTAGGAGTGATTTTTATTTATAGAGGACTATTTTATATTCTCATCACAATTAACTCAAAACCTGTCTAAGACAACACAATGGAGACATACCTATTTGAAAAATTAGTTGTTAAGGGTTCTTAGACAATACTAGTAGAGGTGGACACATGAGATAAACCTCCAATGAATGACTACTATTGATTCTATCCTTATAGGGAAAATCAATGATTTATGATTTGATGACAATTTACTTAGGATTTTGGTGGGTTTTTGCTTAGAATAGGGTGATCCTAAATATATGTATTAGTAAATAGAACCATCCAAGAAAATAGGATGGGTAGACAGATAGGGGAATGTGTGTAGAAGATAAAATGTGAACAAACAAGTCCAAGTATGTGAAAGTGTGATGATGTTGATGTTGCCAAGTATTTACACCAAACTTAGGTGTTTATAACCCTATCGACTACTCCTCACATATTTGAGATGTATTTATTACTTTTGAATAATCCAAGAGAGTGATAGGTGATTAATCAATGTTACTAAGACATTCCAAGACTATAATAACCTTAAATTATATATATATATATATATATGACTCTTCATTAATTTCCACTATCATCAACCCATTAAAGATGTTTAGGAAAACCTAATGGACACATCCCAATTTGAAAAATAGTCATTAAGGTCCTTGGAGATTAGTGGTAGGAGTAAGATAACTATAGTAACTAACATTATTCAAGTTTATTAGTAGTTTCTTGGATGTGAAAAAATGATATGAGATATGAAAAATGTGTATCTATGATTATGAAGGTGTTACCATATAAACCAATATGATATTGAATAAGTATGTCTAGTGAATAGAGGTGTATAAGTTATCATATTGATAGAGTGACAGGGGGAAGTGTTATCAAGAGTAAAATATATATGCATTATCAAATTATATCCAAATATGTCCAAGTATGTCAAAGTTGATGTTGCCAAATTGAAAAAGACCAAATTTAGGTGTCTATAGATGCCCTCATTTAATCTAGTATTGTAAATGTTAAATTAAAAGGATAAAATAAATAAATTTTGTTCCTAAAATAAACATGCTTGATGTTAATAGGTACCACCATAATGTATCATTTGTTCCATTTAAATTATGTAAGAAATGTGTATAAATCAATGTAAATAAAAAATCTAAAATAATCTGAATCATTATAAAATATTGAAATTGAGAAGATAAATAAAAATACACATGATGGTATATAAACCAAGTTATCACTCACTAAATTTGATTTTATACTATCATGGGTTGAACATGCCCTAAGGATATAAAATTGTTGAAACTATGAGTTGAAGAGTGTAAATACCCCAACTACCCCCAGATTAGGCACTGTTAAAAGTTGAGGGACATAATAAACTCAACCTAACTTCCTTGAGTGTCAAAATAACTTTTTGTAGAATCTAAAAAAAATCATATGTAAAAATTGGAACCTTATATCAGGTTTATATGTAAAATTGGAACCCTAAATTAGGTTCATATGTATAAAGTGGAACCTCAAATTAATTTTCAATGTAAATTTGGAACCCCAAATTAGGTTTATATATAAAAATATCAACTTTTAAAAACATACATAGACCCAAAATTCTCACATAGTACCATCATTTCTCATAGACCCTCAATAAATAAAATAAAAAAGTGTATTGGAATAATTAATGGTTAAGTGGTGTTATTTATGTACCCCTAATACATTAAATTACATTGGTTAAATAATAATATTTTTTATTATCTATCATGAGTTTATCCTCATGTAAATAAATAATAAAATATATTAAATGAACTTTGGAGAGGTTAGACCCATTAATGTGGTGGTTGGAAAAGGTCACATTATAATGGTCATATTACCTTTCCTATTTTATAAAAAATTTAGATTGTAAGATGAAATAAAAAAAAAGAGTTGAGAAAAATGAGGGAATGTGGAGAACACATTTCCAAGTTATGTGAAGATTGATTGAGAAGAAATGAGAGGAAGAAATATTTTACTAGGTACTTGTTAGTTTCTCATAATAAGAATAATATTTGTGGGTTTTTTTACCTTTTGGAGGTTTTCCCATGTATATCATGTGTTGGTTTCATGTGTGCCTTTGATCTTGATCTCATATCTAAATCCATTGCCTGTATGCATTAGTTTGCTTAATTTATCATGGTATCATATCTAGTTGATGCATGATCAAGTGGCAAGATAGTAGATCAGGTTTTTGGCTTGTGTTCAAGTCTAATTTCATCGATTTTCAAGACATGGCATGTTCATGATTTTTTTTCAAATATTCTCTTTCAGTAAAAGTAAATTATTTCATTTATTTCTTATATTATAACCTAGAGATTTTATATCTAAGAATTTTATAGAATTTCAAGCTTATTTTCATAAAATAAATATGCCTTGGTGTCTTGAATAGGCTATAAATACTTCTTTGAACACTAAAAATCATATTTTTTTCTCAATATTAGTCTATTGATATTTATGAAGGTGTTCAAAGATATATAGTTACATATATAACACCTAAAGGTAGTTACAAGCATCAAGAGAATCAGTAAAGGATCAAATCAGCTCTTGGATGTTTTTGTATGGCCTTTGTACAGCTTCCATTTTAAAAAATTTAGTCAAAATCTTCATTTTTTAATCTCTATTGAATGGTTCTTGTGTTTTAAGGAGATTTTACATATTTATAAACTACCCAAAGCTTCCAAAAAGCCTCTAAGGTACTAATGTCATTTTTTTTTATTTTTTTCTGTGTAATCTCTCCATAATATGACCTTGTATGGCCTCCATGAAGGAAATTGTAGTCAAAAATTCAGATTTGTCTCTCTCCAGTCTTTTTTTTAATAAGGTGGATTCATCAGTATTTAAACCTATTTAAGCCACTTAGAGAGATTTAGAAGCAATTAAAAGTATTTTTTGAATTTTATAAATTCTCAAGTGTGCTATAGCAGAAAAACATCATTAAAAACTAGTTTACAGGCAAGAAAACTTAGATCTGATACTCTAAATGATTCAGAAGGTATTTTCAAGCTACTTTTGAGCTTTATATCATAAAAAATGACCTATAACTCCATGGATGCATTCAAATTCTCCACCTATGCCATGCTTCTACCCTATGCATACTACAATAGTGTTCAAATGGTTAGTATGTTTTAAATGGAAAGTATTTAATAAATAATTTTTTTTATTTAATACTTTATTTTCCACATGAGCTATGGAGCCCACCTGGTTATTTTAATATTTTTCACATTAAAATATTTGCATGAATTTAATTATTTGTTGTAAATATTTAATTCTATTTTATTTTTTAATTAAAAAAATAGAATTAATTAAATACATTTTAAATCATGTAGTTTGTATGTGAAGTCTTGTATTGAACAAAAGGAAGTTAACTAGTATTTTTTAAATACTTATAGATCAAAGGTCCTTAATCAAAATCTCAATCCCAATATATTTTTTGATCAAAATTAATTAATTTATTTTAAAATAATTATTTAAAAAGTCTTGTTATTAGCCATGCAAAATCTCATGTATGAAGTTTGTGACACTTTTGACACCCTTGACTTGTCATATTTTTTGTCAAAGATGGTCATGTGACTAGCAATATATAGGTTTTTACACATTTTACATGCATTGAGATGGTATTTTATTTGATTTTAAGCTATTTTATAAATTATCTTACAACACTTGTGATTTTTTCCCTTGTTGTGGTTCTTTGTATTTTTTGAATTTTTTTATAATCAAATAAGTGGATAGTTTTGTTTACTCACTAGAATATTTGTTTTTATTTCAAAATCAAATATAAAAAATGTTAAAAATTTTGATTTCTAAATCTTTTTTTTGTTGAGAACACATTTCCAAGTTATGTCAAAATTAATTGAGAAGAAGTGAGAGGAAGAAAGACTATATTGGGTACTTGTTAGTTTCTCATAATATGAATAATCTTTGTGGGTTTTTTTAATCTCTTGGAGGTTTTCCCACATATATCTTGTGTTGGTTTCATGTAAGACTTTCCTCTTGATCTCATATCTAGATCTATTGCTTGTAGGCATTATTTTGCTTAATTTATCAAAGTGTTTTCATGAATAAATTTGATGTCAAATATGATAAATTTTTCCATAAAAATGATGTGGAATGTCAAAATTTGTTTCAAAATATCATGAAATTTCACAATTTCTCCTTAAAATCATATGAATGTCTTAATCTGCTCAATCTAATCCATTTAAATCATATAATCTCTCATAATGTGAGATGATTTATCTCTCATGGACAAAAAATCTAAAACAAGACCATTTTATCACCCCTTTTAATATGAGAAATGAATTATGTGAATCACTCATCTCAAAATAAAGAGTTATGTGCATCATGTGTTATATATAAAAAGTATAAACATGTAAAGTACATATATAAACATGATAAGTTATGTCCTCATAGAAAATTTTGGAATATTTCAAGCACACACTAAAAATGTAATCCAAGGAAATTAAAGTCATTTGTTAGTAGTACAAAAGACATAATAATGATAATTCTTTTGAAAATAGGTGTCAAATTTAGATATATATGTCAATAAAACACATATTAATAAGAATCATATTAAATAGATGATATAAATAATGGTAAAATCAAAGATAAATAGATAACAAATAATATAAATATGTGTGATATAAATAATGGCACCAAGAACATAGTAATTTTTAGTGAATTACACATAAATGTCTATAAATACACACATATACATAATATGATCTTGAATAAGTCATAATGACACATTTCATGATCGAAAATCACAAAAACATATAATAAGGACATGATTATAGCATAACAAAAACACAACATGGAATAGAGGATCCTCTAATATAATTGACACATGACATGGAAAGGCATTATTAATATGCCCATAGAATATAGATCAATAAGTATAGATCACAATAATGATCAAACAATGTCATAATCATCAATAATAATTATGGATAGAGAAAGAAATATTAGTATGCATAATTATTTTATATCAACGTACAATATTAAAAAGGTCAATATCCATATTAAATATCACTCTAAAAGTATGAACAAGAGTAAGTCATGTATAAATAGACTAAACAACTGAATATGAAAAATATAGTAGAATAGACAAATTTAACCTATTTTTTATAAAGATGACCCCAAATGTATAAATGTCACTCATGTGTGTGATTAGTGGCATGAATGTGTATGTCTATGTCTCATATGTAACCTCTGTTTATTGCATCTAACTCATGTAGACCATGAAAATCATATGCATAAAATCTAGATATGCAACTCACTACATATATGATAAATGGCATTAAATAACTCTGTGTGCCATCAAATCAAGTCATTTATATGTCTTGGTTTTATATTTTTAAAATATTAAAATAAGAAATTTTTAATCACCTAAAATTGGTAATTGGATGCTAAGAGTGTCACTTGAGTTAACCTATCCCTAGGCTAGCCATAGACCTATCCTTGAGTATTAGACTTACTTTTCCAATCATTTAGCACCTACAACCATTCAAAGCATAGTCCTAGTACTATAATCTTAGACCTTAATTCAACTTTATCAAAAGTCTTCTAATAGGACATTAATGCCACATTTGGGACATTATAACCACATGGCACTAGTGTCCCCGACTAGGCATTACTGTCCTTAGCCCTAACTATTCCCAACGGATACTTTTTCAAATATGTGCCCCTCCTAAGGTCAGTCTAAGCTCATTTTATTATCTACACAAGCAAAAAAAACCTAAAAATACAATTCTAATCCATCTTTATTTACTAGATGGAAAATAAATACAAAAGCTATTCAAACCGAAGATAAAGTTGAGCAAAAATTAAGGTATTTGATCCTTATTCTATCCTAATTTCTTCATACTACCATCTATAGCATCCCTAAGCCCAATTTTTAAAAATTTCAAAGCTTAATCAAATTCAAGGCATCCAATCCCACTCTCATTCTATCATTCACTTGCACTTGCATAAAGCACTAGGTGGGAGAACTACATCAGGCTTGATCCCTCTTCTAAGTATTGGTATGTAGGAAACTCTCTACACATAGGGGTGTTTATGATGTCTAGTCCATTCTAATAACACACATAAAAAATATTTCTCATGCCATAATTTCAATGAGGATTAGGGTTTGTATATTAAATTAGGTTTTCCAGGTACAACATAGAGCTCCAAGTTTCGTGCATGAAGGGATATGACATATAGACATAGGTACATGTGCTACCAAAAAATAGGAATAGTATCACAAAGGGGACATTAGTGCTACATTGAGGACACTACACATAAATGGTGATACTCTCTAAATTGGTCACTATTATCTATTGAGTAGATGAACACTAGAATTCTATTTATGACATAAATAACTATCTAGATCTCAACTTTTAGAACCTAGATCATCCTCAATAATCAATTTTTTGATAAGTTTATATTTATCCTTATTTATTACTATTTTTATAAATTCAAAGAAGATAAAAATTAAAAAAAAATATTAATTATTTCATATTTATTTAACTAATTTAGGCATTTATCCATTTAATATAAATATAGGATTTTCATTGTAAAACCCTAAAAGGTTAAATCATTTGGTGAACCTATCTTACTTTGAATATTGCTTCAAAACCTAGCTTGCATTCATCCAAATTTTATGAAATAGATATAGGTCTAATTTCTTCTACTTTTTTGATATTTTTAGATAACATAGTTAATTAAAATTAATTTTACATTAGGGTTTCAATTTATTTTACATATAATTTAAATTGGTGCAAAAAACCCCTAGATTTAAAAACCCTAACCCTAGATTCTCATAGGGTTTATATCATTTTTTTATAATTTAATTAGCTACTATTAATTATTCATAATTCATATATTCTATTGTAGTAGCTCTCTTTCAATTTATTTACTATATGCAATCTAAAAAATCTATCTCTCTTCCATTAAGAAGTGTTAGACTAGGTGGTAATCCTATAGAGCATATTCAGATTCTAGCTATCCAAACCTATAACAAGAACAAGGAACCTATTAAAACTCTAGATATGAATCCTTCACATCTTAATTATCTATAATTAAATGATGATACATCTGAGGATGAATAATATAATCAAGAACAACATCAAGTCCACACGTAGGATCAAGACATACTACCTCAACTTAATTATAATGATATAATTATGAAAAAGGATGAGGTATTATAGGGATTCAGAGATAGAATTTAGGAACAACCCATGATCATGCACATATTTTATAAGCCATATCAAAAATCAACATAAAGACAAATAATGGTCAATCTTCAACCCCTCCAAATCATGATATTGGTACACCTTCAGTGGAACCCACTTAAACAACTTAGATAACAAAAAAAAATGATCATTCAACCATTAGTGATAGCTACACCACTTCTGTATATCTATAATCTATATGTATAATCCCTTATGTGGGAGATTATTACTCTATAGTCTAAGGTGTTACATCTTGAGCAGGGAGCAGCTAAGCCATCACATATGTTAGATTCTAACATTTTCTTTCATACACCTTTGGCACATCACATAAAAATCCTTTGTCATCAAATTTTATGGCACCCAAGATCACATTATATGATGGAAAGGGTGACCTAGAGTATCACCTCAGAGCCTTTCATGTAGCATGCTTGGACTATGTGTCTAACAATTAGATTCTTGAAAAGTTATTTCTATGCAATCTCATGGAGTATGCCCTATAGTGGTTATATGATTCTCCAAATCAATTTATCACAATATTTAATCCTTTAGCTGAGATATTCATAACAAACTTCTCTATCAAGATTAATGATAAGATAGCATATGCATGAGTAGCACAAATAAATCAAAAGTCAAATGATCCCATCACTGATTATATCTTACAATATAAGATAAAATTATCCAAATTGACTAGCCCCATGGAAAATATAGAGATTAAATATATATTTAAATAGATTATATTACTAGTACTATATGAAGTAATCTTATTCAATAAGTTTTACGTATTTATCAATATGTGCTACATAGTCAAGGAAATAGAGGTTAATCTCTTAGCAATGGGTAAACTCAGGTACATAAATGGATGAAATTAAACCATTAATATTAAAAATATATATCCATACAAGGTAAGGAAAAAATAAAATAAAAGTGATCAAAATGCCATAGTCAATGTAACTTTAGAGCCTTCTCCAATATTAGTTTTATCTTCTCCTTAGCAAAGAATCTTCACTAATCTTCCAAAGTCACTAGCATGAGATATACAACAACTACTGATATGCAATGTCATATCTCTCCCTATAATTAAAGTTTTTTATATGACATGAAATCTTTTAAAAAGTTATTATTTAGATGTTTTCTACAAGTATCATAGAGCACTAGGCCACATGACAAATAGATGCATTAAACTAAAGAAAAAGATATAAGATCTCATTAAGGCTAAAATTATTGATGTGGGCACAATCACAGATGAAAAAAAATAGAAAATAGAGGCAAAGGCACTTAATTTATTTTATAATCCTTTACAAAAGTAGACAATTAGTGAGGTAGGGGGCACATCAGGTGTTTACTATATATAACAAGCTCATCCACTACCAATTTTTTATCACATAGTTACAGAGGAGACACATCCAATGCATAATATTATTAGCATGTAT
>JARHVA010003816.1:1310000-1402500 GCA_037957365.1 Torreya grandis | reverse complement strand
CAAATATGGTTAAAGTAAAAAAATAGTACTTAATTATTGCATATTTATTTAACTAATTTAGACATCTCAACCCTTTAATCTAAACATAAGATTTTCATTATAAAACCCTAAAATATTTAATCAAAATCACATAGTTAATGAATCAAGGCCAAGTGGTAAGGTTGTGATACATAATTGAAAAAAGGACCTAAATAGTTAATAACATAGGTCAATGTATAGTGTTCATGAGGTGTAGTATACAAGCAATCTAAAAAAGACAAGTGATATACCTTTTTTGTATGGTAAAGTCATGTGTCAAAGAAGTATATAATAGAAATTTGAATAGGCACATGTCCTTAGTGGCATATTCATGTGTGAATTCAATAATATGTGTAGGCATAGAATAAAGTTGACACATAAGAGTAATGTGTGCCATGACAAAAGAAAGCATCAATAATAAATATGGAAAAGTGGTAGAGTATCATGCCACATCAAGGTATAACATGTCTCAAAGAATAGAATTTAATATTATAATGCCATAATGGATGTATAAGTAGATGTAATTATATAATAACTAACATGAATGTCCAAATTAGGAAAAATAATCAAAAGTCAAGGGAAAATGAAAACCAATAATTAAATTGAATCTAAGAGCTATTATAATGATCAAATGAAAACCATATGTACACATCCACATTAAAATATAAAAAATGGAGAAATCAATGAGTCAACTAAGAAGAGAGTAACCAAGAAAGAAACTAATAAGAAGATATATACAATAAATTGTATCAAAACTAACTTATAATATCATCGAGTAGCTGACATGACTATTCTAGCTTACCCAACATAGTGCTTAGCTCTAGATATATAATCATCTCAAATGCCCACATGTTTTCTTCAATGAAATCATTGTATTTGGGTACCTTATTTACCTTTTTGAGTGTTTATTATATGTATTTATGTTATAGGTATAATCAGTGATGCAAGATATTTCAAACTTCAAATGTAATCCTTTCAAACTCTTAATCAATGACCACAAGCATTCATCAAGCATAAAATATGTTCATAACAATGAATAACAAATATGAAGTAAGATCACACACATAACATAAGATCTATGTGGGAAACCCTTTTAGGGAATAAAACCCACTCTCAAGCCTGCAAACGCGTGGAGTACTTGTCTTATAATATGATCACAAACATGAGACCTTTTAGTAAAGCTTCCACTTCACAAGGAGAACCCACCCCTAAGTATGAATAAGCACCCACTTTTTCTAGACGTTGAGCACCCACACAACACATTATGAAATCAACAACTCTATAACTCTAATTATAGATCAATCTGATTGGAGAAATAATGTATAACACCTTTATTTCAACTCATCACACACACTCAAACTTTATCTTACAAGCAATGCATCCAAACACCCCTTTTTGTATCACTCTAGGCTTATTCACTCATCCTCAATCTACTATTTAATTTAGTCCATCCACTAAATAAACTTACTCTAATATCTTTCCTTTACCTCTATCTTTTGCTCTCTCAATTCATTCACATATAAGTCTAGAAACCATTTCTTTAATCTCCACTCTTTATAGAGTCTTCATGATTAACAACTTCTAGGTCAGCCAATATACTTGCCTTAACCCTTAAGATATCTAAAATTCTAACATATAGCTCAATACCATACTCATAGGTCAGCCATAACATCTATGGGTCACATTTAAGCAAGTATGCCTTTCAATCAAGCCTTAATAGCCCTTATAGGTCTCATGGAGACCTATTGCCTATTTATCACTTCATCAAGAAAATTAAGAATATAAGATCACTTGTAAATACCTATGTCCACTTCATATGAACTCTAAGACATATTAAAATTATTACTCCTACCAAAACACTCTTTCTCTAAAGCATAAATGGCTCAAACAATATTATGTACATAGTAACACCATGAATGAATAGATAGTCAAATTTTAAGATCAATAACTTTGTCTATAAAAACATTCAAACCTTCTAACTAGGTTCAAAATATGTGATTTGAAGTTGTCTTCAACTTTTATTTTTACACCACCATGAAATTATGTATGGATCAAAAGATATAGATTTAAAAATATATACTAGTTTTCCCTCATTAATTTGAATATTCAAATTTCAATGGTCACTATTCAAAAACTAAACATTGAGCATTTTAACCTCATCTCATGCCCCCTAGACACTTTGGATAAAAATGTAACACTTATTCACTTGGGACTATCTTGATATTTACCTTACACTGCTCACCATTGATATTAGATTAGAGTTCTCATGATTGTGCCACTTGGTTTCTCTACGTGCCTTCTACACATTTGACTCTTTGGCTTGACCTGCCCTATTGATATCTATTTGTATGAACACCCATAAATTGTTGATATTTTATAAACTCAATGAGAATGAGAAACATGTCATAAGCACATTTAATCTCAAGAACCTTTGAAAATTTGACTTCATTTACATGATTAGATCAATATCTGGATAATGAATGCTCACTGTTAGATCTACTAACTAGTGATCTCAGACCTCAACATAGTTAAACTTGATGATCTCTTACCCATCATAGTCTACAATTAAAACTTTTAAGGTTTATAAATTGAGATAGAAAACACTTCAAGATTCCAAAAATTTAGGTTATATTCTTGGCACTATAGAAAACATCTCCATGAAATCCTTTGATCTTAGTTGACTTTCTAAGTACCTGAATTAAATGCATATACTTGCTAGTTCATTCATATATACATGATGTGTAGTTAAGGTATGGCTTATCTTAAGATATAATATGGATGTTTCTCTTTCAAAATGATCAAGTGATACAATAGAACATCACTAAGACATCTTTGTATGCCTCACAACTTATTCTTTGTCTTTATAAACCTACAAATGTGCCATATCTCTACAAGCTATCAAACACAACTTATTTTTCATTCATGCACTAGAACCATAGACTCTCTTTAACATCGATGAAAACCTAAGACATCAATGACCATGCTCAAAAAATTATTCTCACTAATTTTATTTATGAAAATATTATGCATAATTTATAATGTTATCTCATTATGTGCTGCAACATTTTTGTTAACATATGTTTTAGTTTTTGTCACTCATCTTTTATACTTGTGGAAATATTATCATGATAATCTAAAAACTTAATGTATTACATTTATTATAATCATCAATGTTAAAAAGAATTTTCTCTAACCACTACTGTCCATTTTTGTGTATCTTGAAATTGTCCTAAAATTAGCATTACAAATATTATTATGTCCATAATTTTTTACTTTAAATCAATCAATAAAGTAATATGGCCAATTTACCCTTCAAAATATAGACTATGTTGTAAAAAATTTTTTTTGTAGCTTAATTATTCTTGAAATTGGACATTGCATGTATTAGATATATCTTGTTTATTAGTTCTAAATTTTTTCTTGTATTCATCTTCTATGACTATTTAGATAGTCATTATGTTTGTTCATGGATGCTAATGTACCAAATGTGTCCTCTTCTCTTGTTAACATTTCTTGAAGTTTTAGGTTATTCATTCATCCTATGTATTTTTGTATCTAATGTTTTTATTGTAATAATGATTAGATTCTTAAGATACTAAATCTTTTGTTATAATTTCTCACAATTATTTCTTCCGTGTCTAGTTATTCGATGATAAATACAATATTATTTCCCTTTTTGATGTGATAAACAAGTAATTGATAGATGCATAATAGATGGTAAAGTGATCAAGTTATTATCAAGGAACATTTTTAGTATAGTATTTTGTTGTATTTAAGAATTAGATACTTATAATGTTGTATTGATGGACATGGAATTGTCTCTATAATTCTATGTTGTTGACATTAGGACATCTTTTGCATTGCATGATAAAATACTTGTGCTAGTATTGTCATGAAAACATTGTCTAACTTGATCCAAATTATATAAATAAAGCCAGTGATTTATTTAAGTTCTATGTTGATTAGAATATTTAAATATTATTTGATTCTTTTGTGTTTATTCTTCATCTAGGGGTTTATTTTCATCAATAGAAGAATTATTTGTGTTATTTACAAAACAAACATTTATTTTTATAGATGATATTTATAAATTATGTATCACCTTAGTTTTTTACACTTGTAAATTATAGACCTTGGTAGTTAATCTTAGTTTTAGACCTTTCCCATATTTGTAAGTCTCACATCTACTATCTCTCTATGATAATTTACTATCTCTTGGTCTGACTAGTATCATTTTAATGAACCAAGCATTATATCATATGTATAATGTTATAAAATTACTTATCCCAAATATTAATCTAGTCTTTTTCCTACATATTCCATATCCATATCTGTATTAACATCAGAACCAACTAAGTATCTTGTTTTTATTATCATTATAATATATAACATAACTATGTTTCCTATTTTTAGTATATCTTAGTATAATAAATTTAGTATATGTTTTATCTAAGTTTTAAAATTAACTAACATGTTATAGATATGTTTATCACCCTTGTTCTTATTTATTTCTACATTCTTAACCCTATCTATTCCATTAGGATCCATATCCAATTTAGGGTTAAATATTTAGTGAACTTTATTCATGTGAATGCAATTTTTTTATAATTTAGGGCTTCCATGACTCTTAAGGTTTCATCTGCTTGTGATGGATTTTTATATTTGAAAATTTACCATAGGTTTTTTCCCTCCTCTAGTTATAAGGGCTCTATATGCATATGCTTACAATTGGATTCTTCTTTGATTGGTGCATTTCAGCCTCCAAATAGACATATTAAAAAAATTATTAGATGTATTTTCTACTTTGGTTATTACACTAAAAAACCTCTTTTTCTTCACCAAATTTTTATATGGCTTTTTCATTTTTGTCATTTTACAAGGTTTAGTAAATATTAGCATACAAGGTGAATGGTTTACTTATTTACATATTAATTTATGGGTTTTGTCAAATATAATATTTTATTCAAAAACTTTAATATATATGAGATAAATTATTTTTTTAATCAAAATTGTGGATTATTTATTGTGAATATTCAAGGGTTTTATTTGTGAAGCATTCCACATTATTTGACATATTATTGATTCATAATAGATCAAATTAAAAATTTATCATAGGGTTTTTTATAATTATGTTGATATAGACAAAAACATATTTTTGTTTGTCAAAAATATTGTATGGATTTTTTGAATTTAGCATTTTACCTTTTTAGTAAATTTAGACTTATAGGTCATATAATGTATTTTTATTTTCCTTTTTTAATGGGTTCATCTCATTCTTATTTTTCCAAAAAACCTATGTTATATTTAAAAAACACTTAGTAGTTTGAAATAGCTATATCCTTATCATGATTGAATGTTCCTTAACATTTATATGTCTTTCTTATCTGATTTTTATATCAATTTTTAGAACATTTATAATGGATACAAAGTATCCTCTTCCTCTCCTAACCCTAAGGAGGGTGATAACTACCATCCCTATAAACATTTCCATGCTATCACTCCTTCAAAGGGTAAGGTAGATGGTATATGTATGCATGTTAAATCTAAAATACCTTGGGTTTGTGCTTGTGAATCCATAAAATATCAAATCACCAGTATGAACAAGTTAATCAAAGACTTACAAAATTAGTTTCATACATATAATATCCCAAAAATTCTAGTGTTAATCATGTGTTTTCATCTTCCTATACCAATTATGTGCCAAAACAATGTTTCTTATCCTAATTAAAATCTAAAATATGATTCATCCAAAATAAATGATTCAAAAAGTGACCAAAAGGCTACTAAGAGTCCATGTTAAATCCTAAGAGAAATGATTTGAGACAAAGTGATCAAACTACCTCCTCCACATCCTTTTTGGAAATTCAAATACTATTATTCATATCATATAATGAATGGGCATAATATAAATTATTTATTTGCATTAAAGGACATGATACAAAGTCACAAAAGTAGTGGTGGTCCTAAAATTGATACATAAACTAATAAAACCATTTGCATTATGAGTAACTCTCCTAAATCACATGTACCAAAACAACAAATATGGGTACCAAAAACATTTTAGAGATAAAATGATGGCCAATATCAAAAATAGAGCATGAAAAGGTTCAAAAAAATAATATATCAAGAAAAAAATACATATTTACCTCTTAAAAATGATATTTAGTTTTCAAAACAATATGGTTTTCAAATGAAATATTTAAAAAATATTGGTTATCATGGTCAAGGTTTGGGAAAACATTCCCAAGATGTCACTTATCCTATTTCCACATATGATCAAAATGACTATCAAGGATTGGGATATATTGGTAATACAAATGGAAATCATTAAAATAGACATTTGGCCAATACAAAATAATAATAAAATACAAATGAGAAAAAGCCAAAGAATAAATCAAAAATGGAAAAGATACCATAAAAAAAAGATAAATGGTCACATCAAATTTTTAGAATAATATTTCTAACAAAAGAGGTCAAATATCAAGATGCACTTGATAGATATAATGTTCCAAATATGGATATAAAAGAGGGAAATATAAGCCTTTCTTAAAATCAATCCAAATTCATTTCTAATATAAACGGTAAATAATCTTCAAATGAATAGTTCAACAAACTATGTTCCATTCATCTTGGTAACTTACCACACAATCTATTCATATCTATAGGACATGATACTTATTAATTGAATCCATCACTAAAAAATGAGAATACAAATATGGATAAATGAAAAACAAAGATACCAAGTAAAAACTTAAAAAAGACCATGCTACACTTTCTTATTATGCTATGCACACATATGGCACACCTTGTTCAGCACAAGTTATACATTTACCACTCCTCAAATTTAATTATCCTCTAGATTACTTACCAAAAGAGAATGATACACTTTATTATTGTGTTATGCACACATATGACACATCTCATTTTGGATATGTTATACATTGACCACTCTTTAACTATTATTGTCAGTTGGATGAGATGATAGGATAATATGTTCTTTCTAAATAATATAAGAATACCAAAAAAAATTAAAACATTCAAAAATATAAAAATATATTTAGCATGTACTTATCTTATTATCTACTTGGCATATATGTTGTTAGTTCCATGTTGACAGATAGTATACTAGTTATTTCTACATACACATGAGTTTTACACTTCTATTCAAGTGTGATATATGCATAATGTTGGACCTTCCTCCTTCTCATGTCACTAGGACATTGGGGGCATCCACTTTATTTTATTATGATACATCTAGTTTATATATTTCTATGCTCATTTTACATTATCATCTTTGTGATTATGTACTTAAATATGCATTTATCCATGCTTAAATATTTCATAATGTACTTGATATGCTATGTACTTGATGTTTTTTGCTAACAGATTTTTCCATGGGAAAATATGTTATGTTTATGTTGGTTGCTTATGATTTTATCTATACACTTTTTTGAGTTCCTTGACTTGATATTGTCTTGTTTGTTTAAACATTTGAATATGTTTCATTGTTTGCAATCCCCATGCATTTGTTTGATTATTTTACATTTCATATGTCTTTTCTTATTGTATGAACATTTAAATATGCCATTATTTATTTTTAATACATCTGACTAAGTCATGTCCATTCGATTATGTGGCATTTGAACATGCCTCTTATTTTCAATCTCCTTGACCATCGTATTTTGATTTTATTTTGAGTGTTCTTTTATGTGTGCTTGGTTGATTCTTGAACTTGTAATATTACTATCTAGATGTTGTCATGATCTTTATCATGCATCTTTGTCCTTAATGTGATCACATTATATATGCTTCAATGATAAATTTACATAAACATATCCTTATATATGTTACATGGTTCATTCAAGGTTACATGGTTATCTTATCCTTTTGAGGTGAGGTAACTACCAATTTATATATTCCCTCACCTTAAAATGGGGAATATCATTGGGGGCATGCCATAGAGGCATGACTTCCATAATGGTTAGAATTTTACATATATAGTGGGGGAATGTTTTGGTAACATGTTATCCACACTAAGTATTCAACATCTCTAGATTACAATGGGAAGTATGTTTTGGAAACATGTCCTCCACATTGGCCCTTATATTAGTTTTAAAATTTTCTCCATATATAATGGGAGAATGTTATGGTAATATGTCCTCCACACTTGTCTAAAATTATAAAATTAACCAAATTACATAGTTATATGATTTAGATACACATTTATAACAAAATTTTATACATTGGTACAATTATTGTAAACAAATTCAACATGAGACATATCCAAGGCATATATTCTATGAAATGTGCACCTAATATTTTTTTTAAAAAAAAAGTTTTTATTTAAACCACTTATATGAACTGTCATCACCAACCAAGTGGAAATTTTATAGACTATATTGAGCCAATCTATTGCAGTAGTTGGCTCACCTTTTAGTATGGTTTAGGTGATATAATAACTCAATATTTCCAAGTTTACAGGTTTGAATTGATTGCATCATACAACCTCACTAATTTTATAGTGTGAGTTGACTTGGTTCACTCACACTCAGTAGTTTATAAGTATGATTGTGTTGCATGGTTAAGCTAGTCTCAACTGCTAATTGTAAATGTACATTTTCTCCAAGTTTGGAGGAATATTCCCTCCTAAATTTCTCTTTATCTAATTAGATATATACAATTTATATATTTATATTTTTACTAATCTTAGTTTTAGTGATTCATAATTATACAGCTTTCAAATGAAATTACCCAAAGGCAGGATGATTGCATTGATATACATGTATACTATTAAACCCTAATTTAGTTTAGTTTAAATAATTTTAATAGTTTTAATTTCAGATCATATGCACTGATTATATACTATAACATACTCTTGGTTGTAGGTGGGTCACCAATAAACCACTCAAGTTAGACTCAAATAAAAACAAGGTGTGTTATACAAATGTACATATACATTTATTTTTCATCAAACTATAAATTCATTACTAGATTAAATAGGAGGGTGGGTAAATGTATATGATGTGTAAGAATTATATATCACCTTATTATTTTACATTTTGAAAATACAAACCTTGGCTATTCTTATCAATTCTAGACATTTCTCACTTCTGTAAGTCTTGTATATGTTATCTTTTCTAATTATCTATATATTAGTTTAAAAACTATAATTATAATGACCTAGGTCTTATATATTTAATATAATGTTTTAAACATACTTATCTTCCACCTCTACAAGTTATGGACCTGTACCTATTTTATAACTACCTGGACACTTGCCACCCAGTCAAAGGTCTATGCTGATGCAAGTGTCATATCCTAACACAAGTTACTAGTGACTTAAAGTCATATAATTTACAAATTAAATGTATCCTAAAGTTTGACTTAAGTGGTTTAATGTGAGATATTATCTAAGAAGATTAGTGTATATATAAAATCAACCCTCATTCATTCCTCACCTAACACAAACCTAGAAAAGACCTAAAGATATCAAGGCAAATTATCAAAGGCATTATCTCAAGTAATAAAGTGATAAAAATATTCCATATTATCTAATATTTACATATAAACCATATGGATAACACATATATATGTTTGAAGTGTTGAAGGCGCAACCCAAAAGATATATTTTATAAGTTACGAGATAGGTCATTATTGTACTTGATTTCCACATATTTTATCCTTATGCACACATAACACAATATATTATGGGAGAAATACATCAGTTTGAGGCCCTATTTATAATAGTGGATATGTAATAAAAAATCATTGATAGATGTAGCATTGTGGTTAACTCAACACTATGATCTAACCCATTGTTCCCAAGGTCACTGTGAAGATGAAGAGCTAGAGTTTGATCATTTGACAAAGAGTGATAGTCCATGACCCAAATATAAATTCACAAAATTAAAGACAACACAAAACATATAATAATTTAGGTGGTTTCATCTAGTTTTAACATGTCTTATGTACTAGACACATGTATCCAATCTAGATAGTAACATCGACTTAACCATCCCAAGTTGATGCATGTGTTTGAGGCCAAAAATGCACTTAATATAAAATTTAGTGATTATTATAGAATATTATTCCATTATAATTCTTGATTATTCCATATCTAGATATGTTTTAACATCATAACCAACTAAGTATCTTATTTTTATTATCATTGTAATATTTAACATAACTACATTTCATATTTTTAGCATATCTTAGTATAATAAATTTAGTATATATTTTATCTCAATTTTGAAAATAATTGGCATAATAGAGATATGTTTATTACCCTTATGCTTATTGATTTATATATTCTTAACCCTATCCATTTCATTAGGATCCATATCTAATCTAGGGTTAAACATTTTGTTCTAGCTCTTCATTAAAGTGAGACAAAGATATATTGTCACCATTTTGATCTATATTATCATCATAAAAATGATTTTTTATAAAATTATCATTTTAATTATTATATAAATAAAATACAACATGAGAATAATGTTCAACCAATTTAGATAATATTTTTTTATTTTACCAAAATTAGGATTAATAGGTGCATTAACTTTAATTATGATAAGTAGAATAGAATATAATAGAATGCTAAAAATGTAATTTTGACAAGAATAAATATGGAAAAAAATGTATTTAAAAATATAAAAATGTTTTAAATAATAATTTATATACAAAAAATTACAAAATTAGTCATTACTATCTAGTTGTTGGTTGTGTTAATTGATAGAGAGTGAAAACATGAAAATTATGACTATATCTACAAGTGCCAAAAGCTATATTTAAGACTATTTAAGGGTGGGAATGATAAATAAGAACATAATCACCTCCCACTACTATCCATATTGGGATGTTCTATATTTTTACACAAAACTTAAAATTTAGGACACAAACACTTGAAATAGTTGTATTTAGGTGTTTATGCACTAATTTGACCTTCAGAGGTGTGCAAAAAACTTATAAATATATTTTAAAAGGTTTAAACACTAATAGGGATTGAAATTATTTAAAGGCATAAAAATAGGAAAGGATGGAGTCTAGACAGGCCAATCTAACCCTAATAACCTCCATAATAAATGAACATTATTTACATATTAAATATTTCAAGGATGGAAATCAAGCCCAAATAGTTCTCCCACATAGAGTGTTTTGTGTAATTATGCTCCTTTGATTATATGAATGCATCTAGAATTGTATTGAATACTTGATCATAATTTTTCTTAGGGATGAATAAAATAGGCTTATGACTTGGTTTAATATTTTTTGAGATATTTTAAATTATAATTGGGAAGAATAAATAATATTTTCTTAATGTGTAATAGTGTAAATGTGCCTCTATATTTAAATTTCCAAGTGGTATCATAAGTGAATTGAGTGTGCCTTTATAGTAAATCAAAAGGGTTAAGAACATGTCAGGACACATAAAAACATGGAATAAATGGCAAGGGAGGGTTTAATTTCAAAATTTTAATATTGGAGGGCTTATGAAAACAACATTGTATATGGACAAGAATGCCTCCCTCTATTATCCCTATTGGGATTTATTATCTTGCAAGCAGATCTTTGGAAATGAATTTGGTCATATAGGTTATTGAGGTCAATTTTAGAAATTAAAACATTTATATAAGTGATAGATAAAATTTTAAAAAATAAACAAGTCTTCATATGTTCTTAGGAAAGGGTAAGGTATAAAAATGGGTAATAATTATGAGCATAAGTTAATTATGATAAAAGGGGTAAAAATAACATGATCAAGTATTAATTATTGGATTTAGTTAATAAAATTTCCCCCATTTAGTATTGAAATTTTATTGATAGATTAAAGGAAAGACATACCATAACATTTAAAACACACATTGTATTTGAGTTATTACTTCAATCATACAAGGTACCATACTCTTTGGCAAACCCTAAAAAATAAATGAAGTAGCTATTTTCTTCTTTTGAAAACTAAATTTTGAAAAGATTGAATTTGAAAATCCTTGAATATGAAATTTGAAAGCAAAGGAATAATACACCATGTATGCATGAAACCAATGTTGATGATTCCTTAAAGAATTGGAGAGTTGGTTCTTCTCATGAATCACTTAGAGAAGATTGGTTCCTTAGTTATACCATTGGGAAATTTGAGGGTGATTAAACCCCAAATCATATTTTCACTTATAGAATGTAAATAACACACATTAAGGGATGCATAAACCTCAATTTAAATCATCTAGTCTTTATAACCCCAATATGTAAAATGGGTTGAAATTTAAAATGTATTTTTAGACATTATTCTAAAGGTAACTAAACCTATAAGTTATGTATTATGCACTTAAATTTAATAAACCACTATAGATGGATTGCAGATTCAATTGTAATTTTTTTCCTAAATGTATGATCAAAATAAAATAGAGTAAACTCATGCTCATAACATGTCCACATCTTAGCAAATATTATTTTTAAATTATAAAAAATATCATAGTTTAGACACATAAAAATAATCATTAAGTGCTTGATAATGTTTATTATTGACATCCTTACCCTTACTTGGTCTATTCACCATTTCACTAACTCACTATCTATAGGAGATCCTTAATTATCTTATAAACACTATAAATATCATAAAAACATAACTATTTTAGTTATATTCATCTTTATTCATACCACAAGATCATATTAGACATATACTAACTATACTTAGTCTTCTAGGAAAAGTCCACACTAATCAGATAGGTCCACATTATTGTCTTTCCCCCTAGTGTGGCCTTATCTCTTGCACTCTAATGGTCAATTTTTTGAATTTATATGTTTTAAAATGTCTCTCACACATTTTTGGTAAAGTTAATTAGTTTAATTATTTCAAATATTCTCCTATATAATTGCATAAAGGCCACTAATTGTTACCCCCCACTAGATATTTCTAGGAATTACACTACACATTGAGGAAAATAACACTAATTATTCCCATTTTAACTCTATAACATTATAACAATCATAATCTAAGTATAGATATTGTTTTTTTTAGGTCAAGGAATCTATTTTCAAGCATTTCAATTAATAAATCATATAGCTATAGTCATTCTATCTGCATAATCACGGCTCACACAATCACTATAAGAAGAAGAAATACACTAGCCTGAGACCCATTTTGGCTATGTTGGTAGTGCTTAATTACACTAAGTTTATTACTCCAACTCAATTATTGTCCTTACCCATTATCCCATTTTTCAATTTTATTTTTACATTGTTTTTTATGCAAGATCTAGGTTTTTCTCTTTTTTAGGTATTTTGTGCAACAACACAAAGTATAAAGGTCATCAATTAACCCTTACAAATGATCATATAAACCTAGATCCAAAAATTAGGGACAAAGTCAACTAGTATGTGGTCGTAGTGTGCCCTTGTCCATCTCTGGCATAATTATCAAATAGACATTGAATTATTATTTTCTAACATGACTATGTTTATAGGTCTTTTTACATAATAGGAACTTATAGTAATCCTACACAGTCAATTATATTTCAATTTTTAGGGATACTCTCTAAGCCTAGTCAAATTTACTATTTTAGTAAGATTCTATTTTTTTAATTATACAACTTAATGTATTTGATTATATTTTAATATTAGATCAATATATATCAATATTTACATTTAAATAGTTTAATACCATTAATTTAAGAACACTTAAATTTAAAACGGTTAAGCATTTTGGTGAATCCACTATTTTTAGAACATTGATTTCTATTTTACTTTATTTTTAAGATATTATTTATCTCAAATTTACGTCAATTACTAACATCAAAATAAAATAACCTTCAACCTTGATAAAACATGATAGAAAATGATTCTTTTCTTCAATCTTGGATTAAATTTGACACTAAAGAAATTGTCTTTTCACCTTGGATCATTCTAATGCATAAGTTATTTCATTCAACCTTGGGTTGAAAGTTGCTTGATTTATGAAATTAAAAATAGTTCACTTTTATTTTTCATTTGATTTTTTTTAGAAACTATATTTTAGTAGTTTTCAAACTACATAGTGACTATCATGAAGGGTTATGTAATGTTCTATTTATAGACATTGTGTCATGAGGGGTTTACCCAAATATTCATAGATATAGTAAAAAACTAAACATAGAGTTTATTTTTCACATTTTGAGGTCAACATACTCCCATTTCTAAAAAATGGGGACCCTTATGTCAAATTATGCAATTTTATACCTTATAATTGAAAATTCACTTGACTAAAGTGTCATTAGCATGATTGCACATTTTTTGTATATTAATATCATCCACACCTTCACTTGGTTGGATTATTTATTCATGGATATAGTTAGACTTTATCTAATCTTACTAACATTTGTTCATCATATTTTAGGTTTTAGGTCTGATGAAGCCCTTCTTGAATGAGTTGTGTCTAAATTTTATGGTTTAATCCTAATTTGGACTTTTAATAGCCTTTGGTTTGTATAAAGTCAAGTTAAATCCATATCTAAAACTTATTGAAAACCTTATTCAAGAAACCCTAGCATAGGTTCTTTTGGACCAAATTTAAATTAGGCAGGAAGACATTATGTGAGAACACTTTAAATATGTTATGGACTTAATTTAATTTTTATACTAAAACTTAGTCATATTTTTCAACATGACCAAACCTTAGCCTTAAAATTACATACTTGGTCCCCTTTATGTCCCAATCCAATTTATCTCCTTTTACCTTAACATGGTCTAACTTTACCATTGCAATGTCCATTTATTATGTTCCCAAGCTTGGTCTGTATAATGTATAAACTATTTTCACCTAGATTTTCAACCTTTTAGGAGATGTCTCATCTCTCCTCATCCAAATGGCACAATGTAAATACCTCTAGGCTATAGGTATCCTAAGAATGAGGTGAATCTCTAGATAGGGCTAGCTCCCTTGATGTACCACTTTTGGATCACTACTACACCTATGATTATAAGGGAAAAGGGAGAAAAAACTAAAAATAAACTATCCTAAGGGAGGTGATACACAAAATTTATTTATGAATACCAACCAACTACATGTCACACATGAGACCAAGAGACTAACTAAACATACACTTTTCCAATCTAAATCTTCTCACATCAATATTTCATTATGAGGTTGTGATCAGTGTTTAGGTTAGAAGGACTAGAGAAGAGGCCTATAATGGAACTATTTGAATATACTAACTCACTCCACATTGACACATCATAAAACACATCAAATTACCTAAAATGAGAAGCTTTAAAGCTATAAATAGGTGGGAGAATGAGATAAAAATGCTAAAGAAACAATAGTAATCACATGAGCAAGATCAAACATTCAAGTGAACACACTATGAACAATCATGGAAGAGGTAAAAATAAATATTATTTATTGATCCGTGGTATGTAAATTAGTATGGATTTTCCATACTCAAGTGGAGCATAATTTACAAAGGCCAAATGGCTAGTTCTTATAGAACTTGAGAGAGAGAAGAGAAGAAAGAAGTCCAAAGGTCACAAGGACACTTGTAACTCTAAGAAAAGGAATTACATGTGAATGAGAAAAAAGTGTGAAATTTATCATGAAAATTCAAGAATCACAAGTGTCACTTCAAGTCATGAAACTCTTGAAATGTGGCATATAATTCCCTTTGTTGGCTCAAAAAACTACCTTCATTATTAACCCCTATTAGAATTTCCAAAAACTAATTAGGGATAGGTATAATGATTTGAATGATATGTAAGGTTTTTAACCATGCTTCTCCATGCATTTATTGTAGTCAAATAAACTCCTCTTTCACACAACCTGCATAGTTGGCTTCCAAAAAGGCATTAGTTTTCCATAAATACTCATAAGAGGGAGTGGATGACATTTTTAAATACCCATAATGGCTTTAGAGGCATCAGACACACCTTAAAATTAGTTTACTTAAATCTTTTCACCCTTCTCACTAGCATGTTCACTATGCTAGTTTAGATTGGCTAAGATGAGAGCTCTAGTAGGAATACTTAGGATTTGTTATGATGAATTACATGAAAATGGTGATTTATATTAAGTCTCAATATTCCTCCTAAAGTTGGTTTCATTTATTTTAACCTCATAAAACCTACATAATGCACAAAATAATAAAAAAGAATAATTTTATACCATATTTGTACCAATATGAAACACCTTAAGTGGATTAAAAGGGTCACTAGAGAGTCTCCTAAAAGTTTAAATAATTTTCATGCCTATCACATCTTATTATTATATCCCTTCAACCTTGTTTTTTCCATCTGGTCTAGAACTAGGGTTTGTAAGGGTTTTGAGTCACTTATGTTCTTAAGGTTTGTTCATTAATATGTAATGTTAGAATCACAAAAAAAATCAAAAAAAATGTATCTTAAGAGCCTTTTTATCATCTTAAAACTTATTATATATCCATTCATAGTGTATAAGGAGATGTGAGAAACTAAAGTTGTTATGTCAAGCTCTTCTCTCCATTTCCTACAAGCTTGAGTTGTCTTAAAGCCCAAAATGAATTTTTGATGGATTCCCCTAAATACCAATAGATTATATACCTATAATATTCCACCATATACATTATATAATCCATTATAATTTTCAACCCATACTATAAGTGAAAGTGGTTCTCCATTTGTCTTTAGGCCTAAATTATGCTTGACAGGCCTACTTGCATACTTGAGGGTTTAAAACACCCTATTGAGTTTCATCCTGCTTATAAATATTCTTAATGTTGATTTAGATTTAATAAAACTTATCACACCTCCTATTAAATCTCATTTATCTCTTGGTTCATCCTTTAAAACTACTTACCAAAACCTTCTAGTTTGTGCATAGAGGGAAGTACCCTCTGTCTGAGACAAAATAGAGGGTACTTCCCATATTCTATCAAATAATTTAAAATTTGGATGGGATTTATCAAGTTTTAAATAATCTCTAGACAAAAATTAATCCCTTTTTCTTATTATTTTACCTTCCAAAAGCTTTAAAACCCAAGATAGACCTTGGTGAAATGGAATGTATGTAAGGTTTCCTCCAATGAACTGTGTGTTGCTTGTTTAGAGTCATTTATTTGATTTACATCGACATTGATATTTCCATGAGACTATTAAGAATTTTATGAAGGTTTTATAACTTTCATCAATCCCTCCAAACTTCCACATGCTCCTCATACTCCTACCTAATCCAAATTGTATGTATAAATTCCTAACTAGGTTTCCTATTTTCTACGGTACCTATAGGTTGCTTGTATGATTTGACCTCAAAGATAATTTTTAAAACCTATTTATAATAAATTGTAGTTATTTATATTTATTGGACCAATTTTCCCACCCTACCTATCCTAAACCATCCCTTAGACACATTGTCTCAGTTTATTGTCTACAATATAGTCACCTATATTTGACTATACAGAGTCTTATAGGTGGCTTTTATCACTAAAACCTATTATAAATATTTATTATAAACCCAATAATATTTTTTATATTAATTTTTAATCCTCTTTCAACAACCAATATTAGTATCTCCATACTTGAGTCTTAGCTATAGATGGTGTAGAAATAACAGTTAGATGTAGGTGATTGCTTTCTTGTAAAGGGACACTTGTAGGTGTAAATGAGACTTGAAACACTACATACCAATGTTTTAATAATTATATATATGTTAATTGGTGTGTATTTAACTCCATAATTCCATTCAAAACATGATAATATGCCTTACTATCACCTTGAATTGTTAAAATCACTTTGTACCTTCAAAACCTATAGATACTACTACCTGGATTTAGTGTATGCAAGCATAACTTTGGGCCTCCAAAAAACCTATTTACATTTATCATATACCCTTAAAAATTTAAAAAGTCCTTTTCCTAGATGGAGAATTAAAGACAAGGTCATCAATAAGCCTAAAAATTCATTGGCAACCTTGTTGTATGTCATCCACAAAATGGTGAGGTTCTTTATTTTCACATTTTGGGGATTTGATCCCTGAATCAAACATTTGACCTTAGAAGGTGATCCAAACTTTCACCTTTCCAATTTGACACTCCAAATAGGTATTACATGTTATCTACACACATTAGAACTTTAAGGTGAGTTTCTCCATGTGTTTCAACACTCCAAAATAACTCCTCATCACTCTGTTAAGCCACTTATAAGGGGTTATCTCATAGTGTAGGTAGTAAGTATGAAGTGATCCATGTACCAAGTAATATACCCTCATAGATCATTTCATATCTTCTAATTATGTTTAAATGAAGCCCCAATATGTTTCAAATCTCAATATAATATTTTATACCTCATTTTCAATGCTGTACCCCTCAAGCACCTATAGGTGCAATTCCATGGCAAACTAAGTATGTAGGTGATTATGTGATTAGTGTTATAGTATTAATTATTCCAATAAAATGTATCAAATTATTTGGTTTTTCTATTAAGTTTTTTTAAAAATATTAATCCCTCCATCAAAACTCCATGAAATTGTCTTAGAGCCTTATATAGTTCATCTAACTGACTATATATGGCAGCCATATAACAAACTAACTATATACTAGTTATGACTACACCCTCATGGAGAATTTATTAGATAATGAACCTAGAATTAAATGAAAACAAAATTTTAAACATGAATACAAACCATCACCATCCTTTATCACCATTACTAAGACATGTAAATTTTAGAAGTGGTGGAAACCCACTTGCTACATAGAAAGGGACCAATCTACAAACCTAAGGTGATTGGCTCTTCAAATAAACTCCAAACTTGAAAAAAAGGATGTGTAACATGTTAGAGGAGATTAAAATACCTCTAAAATAAATATAAGAAATTTTATTAAATGTATTTGTTCAAACCAAGGCAAAACCTATAGGGTACATAGGTTAGTAAGCAAAATAGATAGTGTAACTTCTTAAGAATGGTTCATAAAGCACATACCATCATTACTCTATAACCAAACATAAAATGGAATATTAATAAGTGTTGAAGACACCCCCAAGATAATCTTTCTTGAAACCTCTCTTGTTGATCATACCAAGTCCAAACCCAAGGACCATTATTACCAAGCCTAGTGGAAGAAGAGACAAGTAGTTTTCTTCATTTTTTGAAGATTATGATAAAAATAATTATTTTATAAAGTGTGTGGAAGACAAATATACAATATTTAAGTTTCCTCAGTTGTAGGAGGTTGTGGAATTTTGTATACATCATTAAATGCTCATTTTCTCTAAGAAAACTACCTTTTCTTCTAAATAATCTACCAATTTTCAATTAAAAATAGTTACTTAAGACTTTTTAGGACACATGATATGTGACATAACCTTTTTACACCTTCACATTTCCAAAATAGGCTATAAAAGTCATTAAATGCTCATTTTTTGACCTTTAAATAACTCAAAAAGGCGTAAGGATTAAGAATGACTAAGACCAAGGATAAAATAACATGAAATCACACTAAATGAGCTATGACATACCTTATGGATAAATTTTAGCCTGAATATAAACCTCTAAAGATAAAGTTTTTAATTATAGGGGGATCAATTTGACCTATAAGGTCAAATTTAGTCAACAGATTGGTGACTCATAAGGGTAGTATGCTTACTATACTAAAGATCAATAGCCTTATCAGTCCATTGGGCTTAGGGAGTCATCTGAAGTCTAAAACACAACAAGAGTACTTTGATAATTGATAACAAGCTATGATCAAGACAAGACCAATTGACTACCTCAACCATACAAAATAAAAGACACACACAAAGCAAAATAAACACAATAACAAAACACACACATGTGCTCAAAGCACTTAAACAAATAACTATTCACAACTAGAAACTAATCATACCTCATTTACAAGATTAAATGAAAATTTCCTTGAATCTTCTTCTTCATGAGATGAATCATAGTGCTGAGCATGTTTCTCCTTGGATTGGTTGCTTGATAGATCAAACCTATTTCTTGGCACTTTACTTGATATTCTATCTAGTAGATCATCCTTAAATATGTCTCTAATATAAATTTATTCCTCTTTAATTTGTACACATACCTCATACTATTTCCCACTCTTCATCTCATGATCAAATTGTATCTTCTTGATAGGCATGGATTCAAGAGGAATGGTTTTTTGTTCCTTATAAGATTAAGTCAAATAAAAGATTATTATATCCTTTAAAATTTAACGTGTTTCTCCCAACTTGTTGAGAGGATGATAACCCATCTTGATGATTTCAAACATGTCATCATGCAATGGATATGCCTCTTGAGAAGATATATTTGAGAAATTGATTTTTCTTTGCATACTCACTTGAGTGTTAAGGTTGCCTTCTCCATTTTTGATTAGATCATAACCTCCTTGAAAATGAGTATATCCTAATCTAGTGATTAAAAACAATTCATCCTAGGCTTATTATAGATTTGTTATTTCTCATAGATGATGTCTTAGATAGTGATGGAAGAACCAAGGATGATTTTCTCTTCTTTGGCAAAAGGAAAACATTCTTTCATATCAACTCAATCAAAAGTTTCAACACAAAAAATCACCTCTTATTCTATGTTTAGATCCTCTTGAGGGATCTCAAGCTGTATCTTAGTTTTCATACCCTAACTTTGCTTCTCAGGAACTACAAGATCCTTAGTTTATTTCTCCCTCTTGGTGATGTCAATGCTAGGAATTATGTAATCATGTGACTTAGTCCAATGAGGATACCAAGGAGATATATTTTATCCAAGAAAGAGTTATAAATTTTTATCAACCTACTACTCCTATTTAGGTTACCATACCATAGGCCCATCAACAAAAAGGGTGATGGGGTAAGGACAAGATGAACCAGTTGGTGGAGGTGGCACATAGAACTCAACATCAAATTGAGAATGAATTATAGGGGATCCTTTTAGAAGATCTTGAGGAAAGGGAGGTAGACCTTGGGATAAAATATCTTGGTTTTATTCCTTATATTTTAGAATCACTTCATTTCAATCTGATTGAACTTGAGCACTCTCTTGAGGAAGGTTAGATGGTGTGTGTTTAGGCATATGATCTTCTTTTGGGTTTAAACCTTCCATCACATCTTGACATAACAGTTTCATCCTTGAATCTAACTCTTCAATTTGTTTGGCTAGGTTCTCTTGGAAAAGTCTCTCTTGAAGTTGATAGGCAGCATTATGATGATAAGGAGTATAAGAGGGATAAATTAGAAGACAAGAGGTCTCTTGAGTAAGGGTGGGAGGGTCTTGCATAGGATCAAGCTCTTTCTCAACTTCACACTCCTTATCTAGGTGTTTATCCTCTTTATTTCCCCATGATTACACTACCTTATTCCTACTTAGGATGTTAGTATTAGGAGTATCTTCTTGAGGTAGTGATTCACTTTAAAGAGTGGATGAAGTGTTTAATAAACTTAGGATCTCCTTAGGCTTGGATTTTCTACCTTATCTCCAACTTAGGATTTAATATCTATAAGTCACCTCTTGAGGTGGGGATGTAATGGGAGAGGGAAATGAGGTTTTATATTCCACTTCCTTTGTTAATGATATGGAATAATTCATGTGTTTATTTTCTAACTCAATCTACCTATCAAGGTTTGCTCAAAAATAAGGCTTGTCTTTCCGACTCTCTCTTTCAGTTGATTGAGAGATATATTACTTTGATAATCTTGATTGGGTTCATAAGTAGGGGCCAATTAGGATTGATATAAATCTTGGGGAGGTGGATATGAGTGATAATAGACTTATTGAGTCTTTTCTTCATGAATTATTAGCCTATATTCTAAATATGCAACCAAGCCACCCACATCTAACATCTTACTTATGAGCCTTTTCCAATTTGCTCTCTTAATATAAGACCACTCTTTCTTAACCAACTATAATGCATCTCTCACCTTATGAATGAAATGGCTAAGAACATCTTGACCATGTCCCCTTAGTGTGTCAAGTTTCATCATGTACTTCTCATATCATAAAAGAGTATGATTGAAAGTGGAAATGGATTGATTAGAGAAGTGACTAGGTTGACTAAGAGGAGCAAGGTGTTGAGAAGGAAAGTTATAGGACTAATAAAAATCATGGAAAGGTTGATAAAGATCATACAAAGGTTACTAGGGAATGTCATAAGCTTAATATACAACTTGTGTAAAACAATAATCAACACCAAAATTATCCATGAAACTTTATTGGGAAATAATAATATAAAGAAAAAATTACCAAAAATATTCAAAAGGAAAACCTGGGTTGCTTGACTAGCTGATGTAACTTTGGAGTTGCCATTGATACTTGGATAGATGCCTCCAAAGGATGATGTGTTGAAATACAACATCAAAAATCTTTCAACTTAGACAAAAAATCCCTTTGAACATTTTTAAAACTATTGTCATTTAAATTTCCACCATTTGAGGAGATGTCTTAGCTCTCCTCATCCAAGTGGCACAATGGAAACACCTCTAGTCTATGGGTAGCCTAAGAATGAGTTGAATCTCTATATAGGGATAACTCTCTTGATGTACCACTTTTGGATCACTAATAAACCTATGCTTGCAAGGAAAAATAGGGATAAAACTAAAAGTAAACTTCCTAAGGGAGGTGATACACAAAATTTATTCATGACTACCAACCAGCTACATGTCACACATGAGACCAAGAGACTAACTAAACATACACTTCATCAATATAAATCTTTTCACATTAAAATTTCATTATGAGTTTATGATGAGTGTTTAGGCTAGGAAGACTAGACAAGAGGCCTATAATGGCACTATTTGAATATAATAACTTAATCAACCTTGACACATCATAAAACACTTCACATGACCTACAAGAAGAAGCTTTTAATATAAAAATGAGTGGGATAATGAGACAAAAATGATAAGGAAACAAAAGTAATCACATAATAAATATCAATCATTGAAGTGAACACACTATTAATAGTCATGAAATAGGTAAAAATAAATAGTTTTTATTGATCAATGGTATGCAAATGAGTAGGGCTTCACCATACTCAGGTGGAACATAATTTACAAAGGCCAAAATTTCTAGTTCTTATAGAACTTGAGAGAGAAAAGAGAAGAAATAAGTCCAAAGGTCACAAGGACACTTGTCATGATAAGATAAGGTTTTACATGTGCATGGGAAGAGAGTTTTAAATTGATCATGCAAAGTAAGGAAGCAAAAGTGTCACCCCAATTCATGAAAATCTTGAAATAGGAGCATCAAATTCCCTTTTCTAGCTCAAAAAACTACCTTCATTATCTACCTCTATTGGAAAAACCAAAAAATTATTAAGGATAGGTCTAATGATTTGAATAAGACTTAAGGGTTTTATACATGCCTCTCCATTCAATGGTTATAGTCTTAATCATCTAAAAACTTCTAAAAGTGAGCCATCACTGCCTATAATCAAAGAAACTCCTCTTCTGCACACTTGGATTCCAGAAATGTATCATTTTAACATGAAAATTATTAAAATGGAATGGATGACACTTTTCAATACCCTACATGGCCTTAGAATAATTATGCACACCTTAAAATTTGTTTACTTGAAGCTTTTCACCCTTCTCACTATCATGTTTACTATGTTAGTTTAGATTGGCTGAGATGAGATATCTAGTAGGCACACTTAATATTTTTTATAATGAATGAAATGAATATGTGGAGTTATATTTTGTCTCAATATTCCTCTAAATTTGGTTTCATCTCCTTAAACCTCCTAAAACATGGACAATATAAAAAATAATCAAAAAGAGAAATTCTATACCATGTCCGTATAGGTATGAAACACCTCAAGTGGATGGGAAGGGTAATTGTGTAGTCTCTTACAAGTTTCAATAATTTTAATTATTATTCCATCTTATCTTGATAGCCCTCAAACCTTATTTTCTCCATCAAGTCTTGAACCAGGGTTTGTGAGGGTTTTATGTCACTTTTGCTCTTAAGGTTCATTCATGAAGATGTAACATTAGAATCACAAACCAATTCCAAAATAATTCATCTTAGGATAATTTTTAACATCTCCAAGCTTATTATATATCCATTAATATTGTCTAAGGAGATGTGAGCAACTAAAGTTGTTATATCAAGCTTTTCTCTTCATTTCCTATATGATTGAGTTATCTTAAAGCCCAAAATGAATTTTTGATGGATTTGCCTACATACCAATAGATTATATAGATTTTTTGTGCCCCAATATACATTCTCCAATAAATAATAATTTTCACACCATACTATAAGTGAAAGTGGTTCTCCATTTGTCTTTAGGCCTAAACTATGCTTGATAGGCCTGTTTGCATATTTGAGGGTTTAAAACACCCTATTGAGTTTCATACTTATAAGAAAGGTTATTCATGTTGGTTTATATTTGATACAACTTATCACACATCATATCAAATCATTTTTATCTCATTGTTCATTTTTTGACCCTACTTACCAAAACTTGTTAGTTTGTGCATAAAGGGAAGCACCCACTATCTAAGATAAAATAAAGGGTACTTCCCCTATTATCTCACAAAAAATTTAATTTTTATGGGATTTATAAAATTTTAAATAATATTTATACCAAAATCCATCCCTTTTTATTATTACTTGACCTTATAAAAGCTTTAAAACCTAAGACAGACCTTGGTGAAATGGACTATATGCAGGGTTTCCTCTAATAGACTATGTGCTTCTTGTTTAGAGTCATTTATTTGATTTGAATATAAATTAAGAGTTGCATTAGAATATTATGATTTTTATGAAGTTTTTATAACTTTCATTCATACATCTAAACTTCCACATACTCCTGATACTCTTGCCTAGTCTAGATTGTATACACAAATTCTTGACCGTGTTTCATATTTTATAGGGTACTTATAGGTTTTTTACATGATTTGACCTCAAATATAATGTATAAAAACTATTTATAATCCATTGGAGTCATTTTATATCCATTATACCCATTTTTCACCCTACCTAGTCTAAAACATCCCTTAAACACATTGTCTTAACTTATTATTTGTCATATAATCAACTATAGTTAACTATACATAGTCTTATAGGTGGATTGCATCACTAAAACCTATGTCAAATATTCATTAAAAACCCCATAAGATATTTTGGATTCATTTTTAATCCTATTTAAACAACCAAGATTGGTATCTCCATGCTTGAGTCTTAGCTATGGATGGTGTAAAAACTAGTAGTCAATTGTAGGTGAGTGCTTTCTTGTAAAAAGACACCTGTAGGTGTAAATGAGACTTAAAACACTACATATCAGTGTAGTACTAATGATATTTATGTTAATTGGTGTGTTTTTCACTCCATAATTCCATTTAAAACATGATAATATGCCTTGTTATCACCTTGAAGTGTTAAGATCGCTTTGTACCTTCAAAACCTGTAGATAGTACTGCCTAGATTTAGTGCATGAAAGCACAACTTTGGGCCTCCAAAAAACCAATTTCCATTGATCATCTACCCTTAAAAAATTGTAAATTCCTTTTACTATATGGAGGATTCAAGACAAGGTCATCAAGATGCATAAAAATTCATTAGAAACCTTGTTGTATGTCATCCATAAAATGGTGAGGTTCTCTATTTTCACATTTAGGATATTTGATCCTTGAATCAGTCATTTACCTTAGAAGGTGATCCAAAATTTCACCTTTCCAACTTGACACTCAAAATAGGTCTACCATTGTATCTACACAAATGAGGACTTTAAGGTGATTTTCTCCACATGATTCAACACTCCAAAATAACTCCTCATCTCTCTATTAAGCCACATATAGGTTGTTATTTCAAAGTGTAGGCAATAAGTATGAAGTGATCCATGTACCAAGGAATCTACCCTCCTAGTTAATTTAATCTCTTATAAATATGTTTAAATTAATCATAAAGATGTTTCAAATCTAAACATAAGCTCACATACCTCATTTTCAACATTATACCCCTCAAGCACCTGTAGGTGCAATTCTATGGTAGACTAAGTATGCAGGTGACTATGTCATTAGTGTTATAGTATTAATTATTCCAATTATAGGTCTCAAATTGATTTATTTTTATATGAAGGTGTGTTCAACATTTTAATCCCTCCATCACAACTCCATGGATGTGTCTCAGAGCTTTATATGTTTCATCTAACTAACTGTATATGGTAGTCATATAGCAAACTGATTGTATGTTACCTATAATTGTACCCTCATGGAGAATTTATTGGAGAATTAACTATAATGAAAGGAAAAAAATTCTAAACATGAATACAAACCATCACCATCCTTTAACACCATTACCAATACATGAATACGTTGAAAATGGTGGAAACTTGCCTACTACATGTAAAGGGCCCAATCTGCAAACTTGAGGTCATTGGATATTCAAGTCAACTCTAAAATTTAAGAAAAGGATGGGAAACATGTTATAGGAGAGTAAAATACATCTATAATCAATCTCATCAATTTTATTGCACATATTTGTTTAAACCAAAGTAAAACCTATAGGGTGCATAGATTAGCAAGCAAAAGAGATAGTCTAACTTCTTAGGAATGGTTCATAAAGCATATACCACCATTACTCTCCAACAAAAAATCAAATGGAAGTTGATTAAGTTTAAAAGACACACCCAAGATAATTTTACCTAAAACCTCTCTTATTGATCATACCAAGTATAAACTTGAGGACCATTTTTACTTACCAAGCCTAGTGGAAGAAGAGAGAAGTGGTTTTCTTAATTTATTGAAGATTATAATCAAATTGATCATTGGAAAAAGTTTTGGAATATAAAGAGACACTAATAAATTTTCCTCAGTTGTAAGAGGTTTTACAATTTTGTACACCTCATTAAATGATCATTTTCTCCAAGAAAACTACCTTTTCTTCTAAAGAATCAACCACTTTTTAGTTACAAATGGTTAATTAAGACTTCTTAGGACACATGTGATGTGACATAACCTTTTTAAACCTTTGAATTTCCAAAGGAGGTCATACAAGTCATTAAATGCTCCTTTTTTACCTTTAAATGACTCAAAAAGACATAAGGATTAAAAATGACTAAGAGCAAGGCTAAAATAACAAGAAATCACACTAAATGAGATATGACATACCTTATGAAAAAATATTAGACCCCATATAAACATATAAATATCATTTTTTTACCTATAGGGCGACCAATTTGACCTACAGGGTCAAATTTGGTCGATAATAACTTAGACTAAAATCTTAGGCCTAAAGTCTCATTAATGTTTGTTAACATAAATAAGATCTTAGTCCTAAAGATTTATCCTAAGTTATGTATAATTCATATTTCTAATGTAAGAAGTTTACATCTTCATAAGATCAATGACCCACATCTAATTGGACCAAGTTAATTAGATGGTATGAGATAAAATTGAAAAGTCAAGAGCCTTAATCAACAATGACCAAATGCATTTGACTTCTCGGATCATGATCGATGATCTGAATTTGTGTAGATGGCTCATATCTAATGATGTGAAATAAATATTAAGAATAAAGGGGCCCATTTTATATAACATAGACTTAACCTAAGTTTTTACCCTAAGTTTTAATTGTATTTATTAATACAATAAAACCTTAGGCTAAAATCCTATGTTATGACTTTTATTATTTGAAGGGTCCTTTTGTTATGTTATGATATTATGCTAAGAATTGATTATTCATGGGGTGTTTTTATCATATTTTAAAAACCCAGTTAAAGTACCTTAGTGTAAATTTTTATTCATATTTATTAATATGAATAAAAACATTAGTCTATAACTTTGATCTAATTTCTATATTTCTTTTGCTTACTTAATCCATTTTATGATTGTAGGAACCAATCATGTTTGAATCCCCAGATCATAATCAATGATCTATTATTTCTTGTACGAGATGGATCTAATAGATCATGGAAATCATTGAAAATATTATAGGGGACATGTTTAAAATTTATGGTCATGCACATGTAAATAATGTCCATATGGATGTCAAATGATGATCATGCAGATGTCTAATTTAAGACAACAAAGAGCCCTATGGTTGTGTTTAAAATTTATGATCATGTGCCTATCAATTACATTAATGTGGACCTAAAATGATGGTTATATGGATGTGAAATTTAAGATAACAAAAATCCCTATGGACACATTTGAAATTGACAGTCATGTGCCCATCAATGATGTTCACACAGATGTCAAATGATGGTTATGAGGACAAAAAATTTAATATAGCTAGTTAGATCCAAATAAGCTAAATATATGTGGTCCACATTGATTCATACCCATTGGATATGATGGTGAAATATTAACAAAGACTTTTCAATAGATCGCAAAGGCCTACGATTCTACCAAATGGCACAACCTCAAGGCCAAATACATATTACAACTAATAGAATTCAAATCTTAGGATCAAGATCAATGAGCATCATTGATCCATGTAAAATAATCTGATGGTGTGAGATAAAAGCATTTTTTCAAAGGGAAAAATCATGTTTTTAAACATTAATGAGTAATTTGAAGTGAAATGCCACATAGATTCAATAGAGATGCCACATAAGCAAAAAATGCCAAATCTAAAGATCTTATGGGCAAAAAAGGATGAAAGTATAAATACAAGATTTGAATGAAAATATAAGGCATGAAGCTCACTTAAGTACAAATATCCACCATCATTAAAGCTAAAAATAAGTCCTAATGACTACAAAAGATCTAATTTGATCTTGAATTGATCATAATCAAGTTTAAGTAAGTGAATCATCATCCAAGAAAGTGAAAATTGATTTGAGATCAAACAATAGACCACTAGTAAGAAATTTATCAAGTTTATAATTATGGTAGCCTGAAGGCATAGAGAATATGTGGAACTCTATCTAAATTTAGACATGGAGGGGAGGATCGTCAAGGACACAGTTTGATGTAATGGTTCTAAACACAGGGACCAACAACTGGTCCTAGTTATTTTAGATAATCCAAGAACAACTAATAACTTCTAGAGAGAAAGAGAAGAACTTATCCATGAAAAGGAGATATTATGACATCATGGTCATCCAACTCACTGATATTCATTTCATTGTAGCCAAGCCAGAGGTACTCTATTGCATTGATGTTATGTTTCCCATACTTAAATACTGCAAAATTGATAAAGGCATGATAGTTCATGAACATAGCTTTAAGATGATTGTACATATTTCTCCTTTGGCCTTTAAAATTTATTAAAAGCTACCTAAGACCCAAATATACATGACCGTCATAAATAATTAGGCTAATAAAATTGACCTAAAGACCATCCTTACCCTATGGTTATATTCTGAGAATCAAGTATTCTCAAACTTCAATGGCAACATCCTAATTAGCTAATTTAGGACTGAGATAAGGATGATTATGACCTTGATGAATAGGTTGTGTGGAAATTTTACCACCACCCATGTGGTTTCAATCTGGGTGCCCTTGATATATTTTATGGTTGAAAGGGAACTCACCCCTCCCCTTGGTGAATCTATTAGCACTTGTATAAGAAGATAATTCTTTAGAATATTTAAGAAGACCAAGAGTTAATTTTATATGATGTCATACTTGCTAGATTCCGTACTTTCCATCACCAATATTCCTAGAATCAAATAATAAACACCTGAGGGAAAGCAAACAATTACCCAATATTATTATAGATTGCACGTCTTCAAGTATAGAGATCACATATAATTCATATGTGATTATATCTATCTAGCTTTAGTAGATACGATCATAGGGATCCTAATGATTAGCGTTAACCCCCTAATTAATAAGACTATGGAATCCATGGGAGATATATGTCTCTATCCTAATTAAATAATCATCAAAATTAAAGGAGGCTAGGACCAACCCCTCAGACTACCAATTCATATGCCAATCAAGCTAGTAGAGTAAGAATTATCTTATCAAATATATAATGGGTTAGATGGCCTATGTAAAACCAAGAAGAAGGTATTTCTTCATATCCTAAGCATAACAATTAAAAGGACTATGTTCTAGCAATGTGACAATATAGAGGCTGCCTCCAGACATAGGACCTCCTTCAATTTACAACCTAATGAGCTAAAACACTAGGACCCCTATGAAAGTGTTAAGAAAAATTTAAAGGCAAAGGGGATAAACATGAACTATGAGCAGCATCATAGACCATATGACATAATGTATACCAAAGCTTCTTCATTAACAAAAGTATTTGTAATATTGAAGAAGCACAACATTAAGCCAAAGGCTAGGTTGTTGAGAGAGTAGAAGCCAAGTGAGGATATATGGTATATGGGACCCAAACATTACCATTTACTACCAGGTCCATCTTTGATACCCCCTCCAATATAGATACAAATAGAAACCCAAAGGCCTAAGGCATAGATTGAATAAAGGATAGAGGTAAACGAACCTAGATAGGTGCCATCATCTTCATTAATGCCTAAAGAATTAGGATCATGAATTGAAGCAATTGACATTATAGAATTGGATTGGATCCTAAATAAATGGTGGAATATGCCTTGAAGATACTAGGTAGTGCATATGAATTAGAGGAAGAAGAAGTTCAAGATGAAGGGATAGAGAAAGAGAATGGGAAATAAGTATCATTAGATATATTCCCTATTGATACCCCACCAAAGAGAAAAGTGCAGATAGCTTTAGTTCCAATAGGAGGTAAGAAGCCTAAGTTGACTTTCACTCATCCTTTAAGTGAGATCAACCTTTTTAGTGATGAAAACCTAATTCATTGTCCAACCAGTTCTAAATGGTTTATATATGACAAGATACAAAATATTATTACTATTCATTATCCTTGGGCTATTACAAAATCTATCAACAACCATGTGTATGATGAGCTTAAACCATGGATTTTATCTCTACAAAATGAAGAATAAAATATGATGGCTACCCTTGGTAAATCAAGTGGGGCACAGATGGAGATTCTAGCTCCAAAGGTAATTGAATCTTTTTTACATGTCAAGTTTGACCCACCACAGCTAGACTACAAAGAATCACTAAGAAGAAATCCATGGTTGGGGGAGAAGAAGTCACTTTTTAGAAAGTGGAACCATTTTTGGCTTGAATCTTATTAAAGGGTAGAGATAGGGTGAAAACCCCATATATTTAGTAAAATGTGCTTGAGTTGGATCAAACACAATCATCTTAGTTGTAGGCTACCATCAAAGGCTTATAGTAGTAGAGGGAGAATCTGCAACAACAAAAGGAAAATTTAGAGAAGTAAGCTATATTGTCAATTCCTAATGCCAAGATTAAGATGTTTGAAGCATCTTTCTATGATAGGTTTGACTATTTGAAGTCAATAAGGTCTAGATAAAATGTATTAAACAAATAAGATGCATCAATAAAAGGTTTAATCACCCAGTGGTAGAATTTAAAGGACAAAATAAAGGAATTGGTCAACATTTTGGTAGAGGACCAAATCCCTAGTTTCAAGACCATCAAACTAGTTCACTTGAAGACAACCATGGAATTGATTGTAGATAAGATCAAGGGTTTGAGTACATTATGAAAGAGCTTGGAAAGACTCCTTAGATATGACAAGGAGATACTAGATAGGATAAAATAATTCCTTGGGACCATGATTGCTAAACCAATGATGATTAGCCCCATGGGCCTCATAATAGATGAAAATTCAAGCACATGACCACCTTGGTCATGCATGAAGTAAGGAGAAAAATCCAAGTAAAATCTAGGATAGACAATATTATGTTCATGGATATGATCCTAATAGTATAAAAAATATTATTGAGGCAAGGAGTATTAAGGACTTAGGAATAAATGAAAGGGACCTTAGAAACCTAGTTGATCAGGAAGATGAGATATTCTTGGAACTAATGGTTAATTTGAGGCTTATTTATGATAAAATCATAAGGTAGTAGATATACTACAATATAAATAGTGGACTTCATCAGCACAAAGATCCCAAGGCAAAGTTAGTTAAAGATATTCCTTTTGTACAAGCTTTGTAGATCTTTAAAGTGAACTATGTTCTTATTTATAATTTTCTCATTCCTTAGATGTTTGCCTAATGTGTAGTGATATTTGAGCTCATTAAATTTCTTATTATACATTAGTTAAGTGCATGCTTGGAGAACATTTGAACTTACTCATGATGTCTAGGATAAAGATCAACATCTCTTTTCTACCTTACCCTTCATATTACTTCTTTTTTAACCAGATCACTATAATATAATTTTCATTATAAATAATCACTTTATATTAGTCTTTAGATTATAATTTGATTATAATTCACTAATATTAGCTCAAATTAATTCACTATTTGTATAGATAGTTAGCTAGCCATGGTGGCTCCCAACCACCAAACTTTATAAATATTGTGAAATAGTCACTTGCTCTACCTCTATTTCACCACTAGATAATAGGATTATCACAACTTGAAACTCATCCATTAAATTCTCTAAATTATAAAATGAGAAGTGTTATTTAAACACTTTAGACACCTATGGTACACATTTAAGCATCAATAGGTAGAGCTTAACTAGTGATAAAAGGAGGGAACTAAACAAATCTTTTTAAATTTAAAGTATCTTTGCTCATTTTTGTGAATTATGCTCAAAGATTGGTGTAACTTTTACACAGCTGTGTCATGATTTATCTAATTACATATAGATCATTGATCTTTGTGGTCTATGACTCATCTTTGTGCTTCTTTTAGATAAATATCGATGTTCTTTGAACATATATGCTTAATTATGGAAAAGATAGCCTAAGCTTTGTTAATTCAACAAGTTTGAGGTTAGTAATAGCTATTTTTATCAATGTTTGATAGATCATTTGAAAATTTGAGTATATTTAAGCTTGGAATTGTAAATATCATTCATATTTACATAATTAGATGCATCTTTGAGCTAACTTAGTTAAATATTGCTTTCCTTTGCCATCCTTTATATAAATATTTACAAAATTTGCTTAATGTGTGAGTCTAATCATTATTTTATATAAAGATAAGGCTAACACAAAATATTTTTAATAGGATTCAAATCCCATAAGTTAGAATTACCATGGATCATAACAAGGTCACATTTAGAGACCAGAGAACCTTTACTTGAATTAGAAGTCCATAGGAGAGCTAGGTGAGACAAAGGTAAGCACAAGATTTCAAATTCTTTGCTAGCTTCACCTATGTAGGGTGCTCTTGTATTGAACCCCAATCAGGTTATGGCTTGGCTAGGTAGCTCTTCAATCAATGTTCCAAGTGTGGTACATGACCTTCTCCATAACCTTAAGAAATATTTGCCAATATTTAGTTCCAATAGCTTTATAACTATAGAGGAACATATTAAGTCATTCAAATTTGGTTTGAGATTGTTAAATGTCACTCATGAAGATGTAGCATGTAGGTTATTTCCTTTTAATTTTAGATAAACTTCTTATGAAAGGTTTATTAATATGCCTACATATTAAATTAATAGTTGGGGTGAATTTAATAATGTTTTCGTTAACTAATTTGGCAAAATTATTAGTCCCTGTGTCTTGCACCAATAATTCACCATGATCAAGAGGGATGCAAATGAAACTATAATAACATTTAATGCTAGGTTCCAAAAAAATTATATCCATACCTGAGACCCTTAAAAACCTAATGATGCCTTGGCTCTAAAAATATATAAAGCTAATCTAGATCCCATGACCTCCATTTTCATAAAGAGATTTGTTGCATCTATGAATACTTTAACCTTAGCCTTGTATGAAGTAGTGATCATCAATGATTAGATGCATCCCCCAGGTCAGATGACTTACTCTATTCCTAATATCAACCCACATTTTTCTACTCTAAATATCTTCCCCAATAATAATTAGAAAATACCCACCTTGAACCAGATTTCAACTTTGAAACAATTACCTTTAATTCATGCTCATCCTACTCAAAACTTAGGATTCTTGAACACTAATGCAAATGGATTTAATCCAAGTGATCAAAAGGATTTAGTACTGGCCATTGGTACTAATAAAAATTAGGTTCATAGTTCTGAGGCACCCAAGAATGAGAATGATTCTATTTTAAAAATGGTTCAAAAGCTAAGTACTGATTTCCTTTAGTTTTAAAACCAAGTAACATTAGAGAAAGTTATGGTAGAAACTTTTATTTTTATAAGTTTAATAGGCCAACTAATAGATTTCATAATGATAGTTATTACAACAAGAATAATGAATCATCTATTGATAAGAAAATAATGGACATAAATCTTATTGTTGTTGCCTTAATTGCTTACTATAGAATTTATTACATGGATAAAAATGGTGAAATAAATTACATTAAATTTTGTAAGTATTTTGAAGCCTTTCAAGATGAGTTGGATACTTTTGAAGTAATCCTTAATAAAGATAATTGTGTAGGTACATTAGGATCTAAGGTAGCTGACCAGGATCTCATGGTGGAGACATTTGACTTTCCTTTCTAGGAAGACAATGAGCTTGATGGCATTTCTAAATAATTCCATGCTTTTCAACAATTCTTAAAGAAGGCCTACCCTCTGAGGAACATGGAGCAAAATTAGCCTTTAAGTACTTCAACCCCTCTAAAAAACTTTAGCACTCCTCTAGATACTACTTCAGATAATAACCCAAAGCCTTAAAAAGGAAGTAGTTCTAAGCATATTACTAATGCATCTAATTCTTCCAATAAGACTGGGTATAATATTATGGAAGACATGAATAAAATTAAGGATAACATCCCATTACATAAATTAACATAGATCACTGAATAAAGAGACTTGTTATTTGAGTCCTTGTCTAAAAATATTGGTAGGCCACCCAAAATGGATAATTCCAATGTGGAAATGTAAAAATATAGCACAAAATCCCCACCTTTACTACTCATGGTCAGAATGTTTGGTAATAATCTATATAACTATTTACTAGATTCTGGTGCATCTACAAACATCATGCCCATAGGTATTTATAAACAACTTGGCTTGACTCCTATTAAATCTGATAGAGTTGTTACTCAATTATATAAATATAGAGTCAAAGTAATTGGGGAATTATTAAATATTCATATGCAACTTACCTCTAAGCCTAGAGTCCATCAATTCATTAATATCCAAGTAGTTGATATTCTTGATGTTTATGGGATATTATTAAGTAGATAATGGATAAAGGCCATGAGTGGTTATATGACCACTAACTATTTACATTTATGGTTTCTTTGGAAAGAATTCCCAAATCAAATCAAAGTAGAAAGAGAACCACATATAAAGCATATAATCACTGAATATAATGTTGTGAATGAAAGGGTTAACATGTTGAACTATGATGATGTTAACATGGTGGACTATGAATTTAGAGTGTACACTTTTGACTTTAAGGTATGTAATTCTAAGACCTCTCATGCTTGGCCTAAAATATGGAAATTACAGTTTGATGGTGCTAGGTGTAATTCTAGGTCTGAAGTATGAATTGTTCTCACCAATCCTATTGTGAAAGAATTAAAAGTTGCCTATAGACTTTAGTTTCATTGTACTAATAATCTTATAGAATATTAATCTTTGATTTTAGGATTGAAATTTTCCATTAAACATATGGTTAAATATCTCTTGTGCATGGTGACTTAGAACTTGTAGATAATTAGGTGAGAAGTAAATATCAGTTTAAATTATCATATCTCAAGATATATAAGTTTAGAGTCTAGGATTTACTTAAATATTTTAATGTTTTCTACATTGTTTCCATCCCTAGGGAAGAAAACAAGGTTGTAGATGAGCTTGCCTCAACTATAGACAATCTTATACTAAACCAAGATTCTTAAAACCTTAGTATTGAGTTGGTTCCATGCCCTTTGGTCCTGGATAATATAAACCATCTACAAGTTTTTAATGATGACTAATAGATCCTAAATTTATTATCTAACTTAGGAGCATTTGAAGCCCATGTCATGGATGAGGCCAATGAGAATACTCTTGAAGGAGATGAAAATTTTAATAACAAATTTAGTTAAATGAATGAAAACAAAATTACAAAATTCATGATTGTCTTGGAAAGGTTAATTGATTAGGATAAACTAGCCAAGATCACTAGGATTACCAAAGTGAATAGGAAGGATTACAAGGTAGTTGATCTTGAGTCCCAAGATACACCTCAACTATTTAATATTAGGAAAACATGTATGAGCATTAATAATGAAAAATCCAAAGATTTATTGGCCAATTGCAAGGACATAGTAGCATGGTCCTATGATGACTTGAATATTTTTGATCCAAGAGTCATCGCACATACCATACCTTTAAAATAAAACTACAAACCTTTCAAACAAAATTAGAGGCCTATCAACCTGGTCTTAGAACCATTAATATATAGAGAGGTTAAGAAGATCTTAGATGCCAAGAATATATTTCCCATTAGTCATTCCACTTGGGTTACTAATTTAGTCCCAATATGGAATAATAATGGTGAAATTAGGCTATGCATTGATTTTAGAAACCTAAATAGAGCATCTGATAAAGATAACTATCCCTTACCTTCTCTTGACCAAGTGATATAAAGCATTTTTTATTTTTCCATGATTTCCTTTTTTGATGATTTTTTAGGGTTAACAAGGTGTTGGTGAATCAAGAGGATAAGATGAAAATTGGTTCTACTACCAAGTGGGGTATATTTGCCTATAAGAGAATGCCATTTGGGCTAATCAACATAGGGGTAATGTTCCAAAGGGTCATGGTTCATGATTTCTAAGATTTGGTAGGTAAATGGATTATTATTTCCATGGATTGTCTAACTTTATTTTCTAAAAATAGAGAGGATCACATTATGCATTTAAAATAGGTATTTGAAAGGTATAGAAGGTATGGGATTTCCCTCAACCCAAAGAAAACCCCAAAAAAATCATTTTCTATATTATTGAGGGAAAATTGTTAAGACATGTTATCACTAAGGAGGGAATATCTATATACCCTAAAAGAGTAGAAACTATATCTAAGATAGATCTTCCTAATAGTAGGAAAGAACTAAATTCATTCTTTGGCTAAATTAGTTCTGTAAGAAAGTTTTTTTTTGACTTTGTAAAAATTGTCAAACCAATGAATGATGTGTTGAAAAAATATGTAAAAATCACTTGGAATGAATAAACCAATAATGATTTTAAGGACATCAAGGACAAAATTGGACAAACTCTAGTCTTGATAAGTCCAAACTTCTGCAAGGATTTTTAACTTTATTCCTTTATTTTTGATCATACTGTTGTTATAGTTTTAACTCAAAAAATGGATGGATGTGATCATCCAATTGATCTCATGAGCATGAACTTTAAAAATGTTGAGTTAAATTATTATTTAATTGACAAGCAAGTATGTGCATTAGTTAAGGTAGTCAATAAATTCAGACATTACATTTTTAAGAATAAGGTGCATGTAATCTTACCAGACCCTACCACCAAACTCATGCTAAGTTAGAATGAGATAGGAGAAAGGAGAGGTAAGTCAATGTCTGTGCTTCAATAATATGACATTGAAATGAAGACTACAAAATTGGTAAGGTGCCAAGGTTTAGTTCAATTTATTGCTAATACTAACCCCAAACTTAGTGTCATGTAGGTTAAAAAACAAAGTTCTTAGTCTAATTATTGGTATGATCATATTATCCATCTACTAATCAATATCACTTATCCTGCAGGGATGACCAGGGAGTAAAGATGAGCCCTAAGACTCAAGGAATCCCACTACCTAATTAAAGATGGAGTTTTATATTAGAATAACTTAGAAGGCATTAATTTGAGGTGTGTATCCAAAGAAGAAACAACTAAAATCATTTGTACTTTTTATGAGAAGCTGGGAAGTGGACATCCATCAGAAGGATAACAACTCATAATATTCTTAGAGATAGTTACTATTGGCCTACAATATTCAAGGATGCCCAAAAGCATGTAAGGCAGTGTTGTGACCAACATACCCCATTTTTAAAAATTGGGAACCTTGAGAAGCCCTCAAAATAAAATATGGAAATTTCAGCATGTCAGGGTCTTTTATAGAATTTGAAGATCATCCACTTTGTTAAGAGATAGGCTTATGTGGTTTTAATCTGCTTTAATCTAGACTAACATTGCTAATGAATTTAATTTGACCTTTAAGTTACAAGTTCCATGGCATGTATCCCTAAGAATTTTTTATTTCAAAACTTTGGCAAACCATCAATTCAATTCATTTGTAAACTTAAAATAAAATGCATATTCTAGGTTTAGTGATGTTTTTTAACACAACTTGACTAAGAATGTTGATCCCCTTAATTATTTCCCCCTTTTTCTAAATTTCCTTATGGCCTAACCAAATGTCATCATCCAGGGTCCTTTTATATTCCCTAACTTAGCCTAAGACTTTAATACTAAGGCCCCAATGTATTCATTAATACAATCGTGACCTTAGTATTAACACCTTAAGCCTAAGTTTTTATTGTCTCCTTGGTCCTAATATTAACTTCCTTATGTTTTTTAAGATCCTATAGTTTTCAATTTATATGGAAATGCCAAGTGACACCCTCACATTTAGCACTAAAGATTCTAATGAACTTAAAATTTATGTTTACATGACTATCATCAAAACATCCAAAAAGATGAACTTGATGCCCATGTGACTATCAAAATTAAGCCCAACAAAATTAAAATTGCATTGGTTTAAACTTGACATCCATGCGACCATCAATTGACACATGTGAGGGTGTATTTTTCATCCATGAGACCATAAATTTTAACCCAATGAAATATCTAACTTAGTGTTTAAATGGCATTCTAAAATCACATTTTAACTCAGAAGTGGCTTATTAATCTCAAGGAAATGCTAAAAAGATGTTCAACAATGGGAACCTTTACCCTATAAGATATGGAAATGGTCTTAAATCTAAATGCTTAGTCTAAATTCATATAGAAAGGTCCTCATGACATTTTATCATGAACCTTAAACTACGAGATTATGCTAAGTCTTATGTTAAAAGGGGAAACCCTTGTCACATGGAGTGTAAGCTAACTAAAGGTTTTTGTATGTGGTGGCCTAAACTATTTAGACCCTTGGCCCTTCATTATAAATTGGGATATGTATGCATATGTTCCTTAGCCTAAGGTTTATTTCATGCTTAATAAACATGAAACAAACCTTATCCTAAGGAACTTAAGCCTAAATAATGACTTTAATAACAAACTGACTTCACATTCAGACATTATTTGTAGATCTATGGTTATCACTTTATTGCTCAATTTGATACAATTATGTGAGGGCACTAATTAATTTTCAAAGGTTCATAATCTCACCAGATGGTTGATACTCAGTTGATGAATGACTGACCAAAATATTTGAAGCACAGAAAAGGCATGTAAAGTGCTAAGTGTCATGATCATAGAGTTTGCAATAGAGAGATTCAATCAAGATCCAAGGGCTTGTGTCATGATCATAGAGTTAGCAATAGAGAGATTCAATCAAGATCCAAGGGCTTAGATTATAATCAATGGCTCATGTTGATCTAAGATTTTCATCCTATGATATGAAATAAAGGAGGTATTTTTAAATACCAATGGCTAGTGTTCAAATGACATTTATGAAAAATGCCACTAAAGGTCAAGACCAGTGCCAAATAAGCACCATGCAAGTAGAAAAGGACAAAATTCAATATCGCATGGTCTCAAAAACACAAAGGTATAAAGGAAAAGGTCCAAATCAAATCCAAAACATGTATAATCTAAAGCATAGATATCCTCCACCATTAAAGTGCCAAGACCCTAAACAGTACATAAAAGTGGCCCATATGGATTCAATTTTCTATAATTCAATCAAAAGATAACTTAATTGTGTTTCTGAGCATGAGAGAGATTTCATAAAGATTGTCTATAATTTGGCATGAATAATTGGTAATAAATAGAGACCACGGTGGCTAACAATCAATAATTAAGGAAGAGGCCAAGCTTTATTTGAAAATAGACAATGAGTGCTAGATATTAAAGGATTCAAAATTGGACCTCACAGTGCTAAATATCAAAGGTATTAAGAATTGGTCCAAGCTCTTCTTTATGATATAAAATTTTCAACCCATCTTAAGGGAGGAGTAGAGAAATGCCACCACAAATCAATGACATTGTGATCTAGTTAGAATCCAAATGGCAAGCCTTCATCATGCCATGGTAAAACTAGAGGTATTGCATTGTATTGACATCTTTGCACCTATATATTTTTATTATAAGATAGATGGTGAGTGGATCATTAAGGAAGGTAGATAAAATAGGGTGGCATGAATTTCCCCTATTTATTTTGAAACTTAATATAAGCTCACCCTTCCCCCTATAGACCTTCCCAAAATGAGGGAATAGACCAATAACCATGACCTAGACTTCATCTAGAGACCCTCACTCCACCAAGGGCCTCACATCTTTATAAGCCTTGATGGAAAAATCTATATCCTATAATTTAGATAAGACATTAAGGTAATTATGACCTTGTTGAATTGAGCTTTTGGTGCCCTTTTGACCACTTACATAAATAAGGTTTGGGTCTCATATGTGCACTTCTTGGTGGAGGAAAAACTTACCCCTCTAATTGGAGATTTAATTAGTATCTTCCTTACTAAGCAATTCATCACCATCAAAAGAAAGACTTCCTAAAAATTTTACATGATCTCATACCTAATTGATTCCCTTTTTTCTTTAGTCACCTTCCCTGGCATTAGGAATTGGTCCACAGAGGGTAGGACAACCATTTCACACTACTATTCCAAGATGTACATCTTTAAATACAGGAATCACATGTAGTTTATTTTTTATTGTGTTTACCATACTATAGTGGAGGAAATCATAGGTGTTCTAATTCCTATGCTCAACCCCCTCATCAAGAGATATGGTGAAATGATAAGGGACGTATGGTATTATCCTAATTGAATAATAATTAGGATAGAAGGAATAATGACTCAACCTTACAAATTACCAGTATATGTTCCAAATAAGCTTGGAGAGTAGGAAATTGCTTCCTTGCTCATCCATGGAATTGATAAGACTTTTAAAGAGAAAAGGAAAGGATTACTCCACCCTTTCTCCTTGAATATTATGAAAACCATAATAAAGGATAGGAAACAGGTAGAGGTTATGTCCACACATGGATTCATTTTTCTTCCAACTAGATGAAATCCAAATGTGGAATCCAAATAATGTATTTGGTGACCATCTAAGGGAAAAAAATCTCTCAAATATAGAATATGCACATCAATTTAGTGTCCATGACACCATATATATCAAGGCTAAGAACTATGAAGAGGTATTGGCCAAGATCCAAGGCCATAACATTAAACTCAAGAGCAGATTGGTTAGGGAAAATAAGCCATCTAAAGAAACATGGAAAATTCACACTTTGTAATATCATTTACTACCTAGGCCATCTAGGATATCCCATGATCCACCTCAAATAGAGTAATTGCAACCCCAATATTAGGTTAAACAAATTTAGCATGATCAAAGCAAAGAAAAGGAGAAGGCTAGAGAGATAAGATTAGAAGAAATAACTAGAGAAGGGCCATTACCTTTAACCATGTAATAGAGGCCACCTTCTATAATCTAGTACATTGACATGATAGCCTTGGATATATAAGAGACACTTAATGGCACCCTCAAATAACTTTTAGGGTATTATGAATCTAATAGGGAGGAAGAGCCCAAGGAAGACATAGGGAAAGAGTTGGTCCCAATATCATCCCATGAGAAGAGAAAATTAGAACTAACACAAGTCTTTGTAGAACCAAAGAAGAAACCAAGATTCAATTTCATGCATCCCACTAGTGAAGTAAATCTATTTAGTGATGATTTCCCAATCCATGGACCAGTCATTCCTACCTGGTTCATCTATGTGAAATTACAATAGATCCCCTCTCTTTATCATTATTGAGACATGACAAGGGTCACAAATGTGGGAATACAAGATGATATGAAGCCTTGGATAAGGGATATAATGAAGGAGCAAAAATAAATGAGAATTATGGTCATTTAAGGGCTATAGGACAAGAAAATTGATGATCCAAGAGCATCTACTAGCTCAAGTGTGGAGATCCTAGAACCTCCCCAATTTAAGGAACCACTCACTACTATCTATTTCAACCCTAAAATAGTTAGGTTGGAAAGAATAAAAACTAGGATAACAATGGTTGAGACAAAATAATTTACCTTTCAAAAGGTGGAACCATTTGTAGGACTAACCCTAGTAGATGGCTAGTAGCTTGAGTAGGCTACAATTCATGAGAAGATGTGGAAAGTCTAATTGAATCCCATTCAGCATAAGCTAAATCTAGAGTCCAAGGAATGAAGTAGAGGATATAGAACTTAGAAAGAGAAATAAAAATTAGAAAAACAAGCAATTCTATCAGTTTTAGATATAATAATCAAGTTGTTTGACAAGTCATTTTAAGACATGTTTTAGGCATTTAAGTCAATGAAATTAAGGCAAGGTGCATTATAATAATAATTTGAACTAGCCAAGAGTCTAGTCACCTAGTGGAAAGCCTCTGAGAATAAAAAATATTGATATTTAGGCAAAGAAGTAGATCCCAAACTTCAAAACCATCAGTTTGGGGCATTTGAGTATAATTCTAGGAATTGTGATTCAAAAGGTTTAGAGTTTGAGTGCATGGAATAATGGCATGGAAAGGGTCCTAAAAGAAGAAAAGGAACTAATTTTAAGAATTGAATAACTTCTTAGGACCATTATTATAGGTCCTATATAACTTGATGCCCTTGGAATCATTAGTGATGAGGAATTCAAGCATAGGGATACTTTGGTCACCCAAGAAATTAGAGGAAAAGGCCAAGGCAGATCCAGAGGTGAAAATAATAAAATCTTGGGCATGATAATCAACATAAGGGGAACAATAAAAGAAGCTAGGAGTATCAAAGAGACCATGGATATAAATAATAAAGAATTTGATGACCTGGGAGATTAAGAGGAAGAAAAAATCATGAACCTATTCTAGACTTGGACTTAATTGATGAAGAACATGAGAGAGCCGTGAGTATACTCCAATAGCGATATCTAAGGGCCCCACCATCAAATTAAGCATATTATATTTTTTTAAAGTTATTTAACATTTTGAAGTAGAATATCCCATTGTAAAGGCATATGATAGTTTGTTAGCATATTTTCCTCTAGGTTAGTATAATTTGGAAAAGCATTTGTATTTTAGAACTTGTAAGGATAGTTATCCCTATCTTTGAACACTTGTATTTTGTAACTAATTAGTATACTACATATGATTCCTATAAAGGAATGTATGACCATTGTAAAGGGAGAGAATTTTTTAGAAAATTTTGTATACTTAAAGTAATTAATAAGATCAAGGAATTCTACAAAGATTGTCCATTTTTGATGTGTTAATTGCTAATATAGCTTTTATCTCAATTGTTAGTAGAGATCTTCAATTTGAATAGTGTCTTTGAATTTGGAATAGCATTATTTAATAATAGGGTTTCTGATTTGTGCCTATGCTAGATTAGTTAAAAGATCTTAGGTTCTACTTCATTTCATTTTGCTCTATATTTAGATATGCAATTACTATTTGATTATATTGGTAAATCTCTAAAGAAGATCTAGTTCTTACTTATGATTCTTAAACACTTTAATTTGATGTTTACTTGATATATAGTGATATTTGAGCCTAGGTTATGTTGAATTATATATTTGTTAAATACGTATTCAGATGTCATTGATACTTTTTCATAATGTTTAGGACTAAAATTAGAAATCACTCACTCCTTTTTTGCTCTACCCTCCTCTTTGCTCCTTTTTTAACACCAAGATCACTTTAGTTTTAGTTACATTATAAATATCCACTTAGATTAATCTATAGCTTAAAACCATAACATAAGTCACTAATTATCAACAAAGAATGAACCAAGGTGGATCCCAACCACCAAATCATATAAATATTATGGAATAGTTTTCTTACTCTGCTACTATTTCACCATAAGAAACTGAATTGTCAAAACCTACAACTCATGTTCTGAATTTTCTAAATTATAAAATGAGAAGTGTTTTCTAAACACTAAGGACACATATGGTACATTTATAATCATCAACATGATAGCTCCCACTGGCACTAGGAGGGCCAAATTCTTTGAATCCTTATTGATCTTAGTCTTGTTTCACCTAAAGATCAACTTATCCTCATGTTTTTGAGTGAATTATTTGCTTAAAAGTATAAATATCATTTCTCTTTGTTTTTTTGGCACCCCTTTATATTTACTTTAAACTTCTTTGAGAATTGGTGCTTGTTTCTGGTAAATTTAGCTTTAACTTTGAAAATCCATAGTATCTAAGGTTAGAATGGTTCATTTTGATCAAAGGTGGGCATATATTTCATATATTTGAGTTCCTTTAGTCTTGTACTTACAAAGATAAACCATATTTATGTAGTTAGGCACACCTTTGAGCTAATTCAATCAAAGATCAATGTCCTTTGAAAATTCTCATACCACCTTTACAAAAATAAACTCAATGTGTAGGATTAACTCTTATTCTTCATAAAAGATAACTTGACACATTATATTTTAGGTAAGATATTCAAATTTCAAGTTGGAATTTCCCAAGGTTAGAATAAGATCACACTCATTAACTAGAGAGCCTTTACTTGAGCTTGAGGTACACAAGACAACCAAACATGATAAAGGTAGATGTAGGAGATCCAAGTCTCTTCCAACTTCACCTCTTCATTGACCTTCACCTAGGTATGGCATGGTTTGGGGATTATTTGATTAATTTATCAGGGGTAGTTCATGACCTCCCAAGGAATCCTAAGAAATATTTGCCTACATTTAGGCATAAAGTCTTTTAAAGTTACTTTAAGGCTACTTAATGTAGTACATCAGGATGTAGCATGTAGGTTATTTCCATTCATTTTGAAAGATGTAACTTATGATTTGTTTTTAAACTTATTTGATAATTAAATTACGAGTTGGAATGATTTAAATAATGTGCTCATTGATCAATTTGGTAAGATTATCAGTCCCTATGTTATTTACCATTAATTCACCACTATTAAAAGGTACACTAGTGAGTCTACTATGTAATTTAATGCTAGGTCTCAAAAGATGTATATAAAAACCATAGAGCCTTATAATCTTGATGATGTTCTAGCTTTATAGATCTATAAAGATGCAGTGGATCCTATGACCTTTGTATTCTTAAAAAGATCCATCCTAGTTATAGCTTCATTGGTCTTGGCCTAATCTAAATCAGTGACCATTAATGATCAAATATATCCCTAGGGGTAAATGGCTTGCTTAGTTCCAAATTTAAACCCACATATGCCTGTGATGAACTTATTCTCCAAAAACAACCAAAATATCCTAACCTTAAACCAACTTCCAAACTTAAATCAATTGCCCTTAAGTCATGCAACCCCAAATCAACATCAAGGATTCTTGATCCATCATACTAATGGATTTAATATAGGTAATAAATGAGCTTTAGTACCAGTTGTAGGTGATAAAAATAGTCAAGTTCATAATTTTGAAACTCCAAAAATTGAGAATGAGTATATCTTGAAAATGGTTCAAAATTTAAGTATTGATTTCCTTCAGTTGCAAAAATAAGTAGGCAATACTGGAGAGTAATCTAGTAAGAATTTCTAATTTCAAAGTTTTGATAGGCCAAGTAATAGATTTAAGAATTATATTTTTCACAATAAAAAGGCTAATGAACCATCTTCTAATAATAAGAATATGGACGTTAATCTTATTGATATTGCATTGCCTGACTATTATAGGGTACATTACACAACCAAGCATGGGGATATTGATTGTATACAATGTTTTAAAACATTTGAGGATTTCTAAGAGGAGTTAGATACATTTTAAGTGGTCCCTAATAAATAAAGTGGTGCAAGTTCCTCTAGATATAATCCATCTGAGTAGGCCTTCATGGTGGACACATTTGACTTCCCCCTTGAAGAGGAAAATGAGCCTGATGAGATCCCTAAAGAAGTCTAGGCCTTTTAATAGTTCTTGAAGAATACTTACCCCTTGAGGAATAGAGAGAAGAGGTAGCCTTTGACTACCTTAACACCTTTAAATTATTTTAGAACTCCTCTTGATGTTGGGGATCAACCAACAATTTGATTACACTTATGAAAGCAATAAACCGCAGAATTAAATCAGATAGATAAGCAACTAGAATGATAAATAGCAAAGAACAAGAGATACAAGAAACCACCCTAAAAACTTGTATTAAACTCTTTACAGAAGAAATACAATTGAAGAAACTTCTTTCTTACACACCTCTCTCAAATGTATAGATCTCTCTCTAGATCTCTTTCCCTCAAGAGCTCTCTCTCTCAAGTACAATCAACTCCAACAACCTAGATTGATTCACCTATACAATTCTGTACTATTCTTTTAACATTCCAATACACTACAATAAGCTAAGAAGATCTAATTCTACATATAGAATTAGGAAACTTGAGCATGCATTTACAACCAATAGTTAAGCCTCTTGAACAAGGGCTCTAAAAATAGTCTTACTAATAATAAAGACGCATACTTAAGACTATGACTTAAACTCATCATGCAAACACTCAGTTCTGTCCTCAGAAATAGCTCTCTGGATGCATAGGTAACTGACATCGATTCCTGCCTGCTTGCCTGTGACCGATGTCAGCTGATCCCTACTGACATCGGCATCTCTTGAACTGCACCTGACCGATGTCGGTCACTCCTGACCGACGTCGGTGACTGTGTAAACCTACAACTATCAAATGCGCTCCTTGGTGAAGCTTTTAGGATCCATACCTTAAAAATCTCCCACTTAGAGATAAACAACTACACCAGTACCTGTACAGCAACATCTTCTAGCTCCTCCATCTTTAACTCAATCATGAAGACTAACAGAAGTTGAATGAAGATTCAACTTCTCCTTTGTAATCGGCTTGGTTAACATATCAATAGGATTCTTATCTATATGGATCTTCTCTAGCTTCAACTCACCATCCTCTAATGCATGTCTTATGAAGTGGTACCTAAGCTGTATGTGCTTTTTTCATGAATGAAAGGCTGAATTCTTAGCCAAATGAATTACACTCTGACTATCACTATATAATCTGTAACTCTCTTGCTCCTTTCCAAGCTCTTCCATGAACAGTGTCATACATATCATCTCTTTGCTAGCCTCTGTGACTGCAATATACTCTGCTTCTATAGTTGACAAGGCAACAACCTTCTACAACTTTGATATCTAGCTAACTGTCATTCCACCAACAGTGAAAACATATCCTATGGTGCTCCTCCTGCCATCCAAATCACCTGCCATATCTGAATCTACATAACCATGTAGAGAAGTATCTAAACCTCCATAGCATAAATGCCTACTACTAGTTCCTCTCAGATATCTAAGGATCCACTAAACTGCTTTCCAATGTTCCTTCCCTGGATTGGCCATATACTTACAACTCCCACTGCTTGGGCAATATCTAGTCCAGTACAACTCCCTACTCATGTACTCTACCTCATCATGTGAATTAGGACATTATTCTTTACTCAACTTAAAATGTCTAGCCAAAGGTGTGCTTACCGGTTTTGCATCCTGCATATTGAACCGTTTCAACACCTTGTTAACATAATCCTCTTGAGACAAAACCAACCTGTGATTTTTTCTATCTCTCTTAATGCTCATGCCAAGGATTTTCTCTGCTGCTCCCAAATCCTTCATGGCAAATGTGTGAGCTAGTTTCACCTTAAGCTCAGAGATATCCTACATGTGTGATCCTGCAACTAGCATATCATCTACATACAACAATAGAATAATATATCTACCATTATCCAATCTCTTAAAATACACACAATGGTTAGATTGACACCTACTGTAGCCATGCTCAATCATAAACTTGTCAAATTTCAAATACCACTGTCTAAGAGCTTGCTTGAGGCCATACAAGCTTTTCTTCAATCTGCACACTAATTTCTCCTTACCTTTGACCTCAAATCCTTCCAGCTGTTCCATATATATTTTCTCATCCAAATCTCCATGAATAAATGCTATCTTAACATCAAGCTGCTCAAGATGCAAATCCTCAATAGCAACTAAAGACAATACAGTCTGTATAGAAGTCATTTTAACAATAGGAGAAAAAATCTCACCAAAATCAATACCTGGCTTTTGTGCAAATCCTTTCACTACCAACCTGGCCTTATATCTCATTTGTCCATTCTCACCTTCCTTCAACCTGTAGGTCCATCTATTCTTCAGTGTCCTCTTACCAGCTGGAAACTCAACCAAATCCCATGTTTGGTTCTCTCTTAAGAACTCCATCTCCTCAACCATGCCACGCTCCCACTGACTCTTGGACTCCACCTGTAATGCTTCTTGAAAACTCTTTGGTTCTCTACCATCAGTTAGCAATAAATAGAATAATAAAGGGGAATATTGAATTGGAGGCATAATTACCCTTTCTAACCTCCTGATGGGCATCTAAAACTCGTTCACAACACGCTGTCCACCCAAATTCTCTGACAGTGACTGACCTCAGTCACTTTCAGGCCTGTTACTAGCCAACATCGGTTCTGCCTGACCGACTTCGATGCCTATCCTTCCGATGTCGGTCTTTGTATGACCGCCATCAATTTATGTCCTATCGACGTCGGTTCCTGCCCTGCCGATGTCGGTCTCTGTGTTTTCCTGCAAGTGATTATTTCTTTTTCTTGCAAGCTCATTTTGGACCGTTACCTCATCTAATTCTCCATTGCTCTGCCCAGATTGATTCAGCTGATCACTATACATCACTTTTTGATTGAAAAAAACATCATGGCTCCTAATTATCTTGTTAGTTCCTAGATTCCAAAATCTAAAACTGAAATCATCTGAGCCATAGCCAATAAATGTGCACCTCATAGAATTAGCATCCAGCTTCTTTCTATTTTCTTTATCAACATGCACAAAGGATTCACAACCAAAAACTTTGAGAAAAGAGAGATCTACCTTTTTACCTATCCATGCCTCTTCTGGAATTCCACCATCCAGAGCTGTAGAGGGTCCTCTGTTAATCAGGTACACTATAGTGTCAACAGCTTCTACCCAAAACTCTAAGGGCAAACCAGCATGCAATCTCATACATCTTACATGATCCATGATTGTTCTATTCATCCTTTTAGCAATTCCATTCTACTAAGGTGTCCTTGGAACCATTCTCTACCTATGGATTCCATGCATATAACAATACCAATTGAACTTATAGCTGCAGAACTCACCACCATTGTCAGATCTCAGGCACTTCAATCTTCTGCCTGTTTCATTCTCAACCATAGCTTTCCAAATCTTAAAAGTCTCAAATACATCAGATTTCTTCTTAATATAATAGATCCATACCATTCTTGTAGCATCATTTATGAACAAAACATAGTACTGTGATCCTCCAATACAAGCAACCTGAGCTGGTCCCCACACATCTGTGTGAACAAGCTACAACTTATGCTTTTTCTTTGTTGACCCAGTCTTGAGAAAACTCACTCTCTTCTATTTTCCAAAAACACAATGGTCACAAAAATCCAGATCTATGCTTTTTAAATCAGAAAGCTTACCTTTAGACTTAAGAATTGACATTCCCTTCTCACTCATGTGGCCAAGCCTTGAGTGCCACAATTTTGCATCCACATCTGAAGTAGATAATATAGAAGGAGAATTGTTAGTAACACAATTACATAAATAGAGAGTACCTAATCTCTTACCTCTGGCCATAACAAGTGCACCCTTGGTCACCTTCCAAGATTCAGCTGTGAGAGTTGCTGTACAACCCTCATCCCCTAACTTTCTTGCAGAAATTAAATTCCTCTTCAAGCTAGGAACATGCATAACATCTCTCAACACCCATGTGTTGCCATTCTGCATTTTTAGTTGCACTTTACCTTTGCCAATAATTTTACAAGGCTCATCATCCCCTAGATACACTATTCCAAAATCTCCATGGATATAGTCACTAAAATATTCTCTATTAGGGGTAGCATGAAAAGATGCATCAAAATCTAAAACCCAAGATTCTATATTATTATGCAAAGAGAATATTAAAGCATCTTGTGAAATACCTACAACCTTTGCTTCTTATTTTCCTTCGTGTTGATTGTCCTCCTTAGGCTTTGACCAACAATCTCTGCTTATGTGCCCCATCTTTCCACAATTCCAGCATTATGGCTTCCTGCCATTTCTGGATTTGGATCTACCTCGCACCTTAGACTTAGATCTTGATCTCCCTTTCTTGATCTTCTCTTTTTGCCTTCCCCTACTCTCAAAACTTAAAGCATTCCTAGATGTCTCCTCTGTTATTTTCTTGCAAATTTCCTCATTCAAGATAACACTAACAACATCCTCTACTTTTAAAATATTTGAAGTAGATGCAATATTACTAACTTCCATTACTAAGCTATGCCAGCTTTCAGTCAAATAACATAATATTAAAATAGCTTTAATTTCATCATCAAACACTATTTTGACTGAACTCAATTGATTTACAATTCCATGGAAATCATTCAAGTGATTAGATACAGATCCACCTTCCTGCATATGCAAATTAAATAGCTGCTTCATAAGATATACCTTATTAGAAGCTGAGGGTTTTTCATACAAATTTGCTAAAGTAGTCATCAACTCTACCGTTGTTTTTGCTTGTGATAAATTAGATATCACAATAGATGCTAGACTCAGTCTGATAGACCCCAGAGCCTTTCTATCAAGAACTTCCCATTCTTCATCATCCATGTATGTGGGTTTCTTTGCAATCCCACCTAACGATAAGTATAGATCTTTCTGATATAGATAGTCCTCTATCTGCATTCTCCAATGCTGATAATTTTTGCCATTGAACTTCTCCATTCTCAGTTTACTTTCTTCTGCCATTGCTTCTCCCACTCAAACAAAAATCCTTACAGAAACCCCTGTGAGTAACCTGTAATCAATACACACTACACAGATTTGAACCACCTATTAGTGAACCTGAGCTCTGATACCACTTGATGGATATCAAGCTCTGAACCTACAACCAAGACTCGTATACCACTTGTTGGGGATCAACCAATAATTTGATTACACTTATGAAAGCAATAAACCACGAAATTAAATCAGATAGATAAGTAACTATAATGATAAATAGCAAAGAACAAGAGATACAAGAAACCACCCTAAAAACTTGTATTAAACTCTTTACAGAAGGAATACAATTGAAGAAACTTCTTTCTTCCACACCTCTCTCAGATGTATAGATCTCTCTCTAGATCTCTTTCCCTCAAGAGCTCTCTCTCTCAAGTACAATCAACTCCAACAACCTGGATTGATTCACCTATACAATTCTATATTGTTCTTTCAACATTCCAATACACTACAATAAGCTAAGAAGATCTAATTCTACATATAGAATTAGGAAACTTGAGCATGCATTTGCAACCAATAGTTAAGCCTCTTGAACAAGGGCTCTAAAAATAGTCTTACTAATAATAGAGACACAGACTTAAGACTATGACTTAAACTCATCATGCAAACACTCAGTTTTGTCCTCATAAATAGATCTCTAGATGCACAGGTAACTGACATCAATTCCTGCCTGCTTTCCTGTGACCAATGTTGGCCGATCCCTGTCGATGCTGGCATCTCTTGAACTACACCTGACCGACGTCGATCGCTCTTTATCGACACCGGTGACTGTGCAAACCTACAACTATCAAATGCACTCCTTGGTGAAGCTTTTAGGCTCCACACCTTAACACTTGATACCTCTTTGAATAACAATCTAGAGCCACCAAAAGGGAGTACTTCTAAAACTACTATTGAAAGTCCTAGTTCTTCAAGTAAAACTAGGTATAACATAGTTGAGGACATGAAGAAGATAAAGGATAATATCACATTGAATGAACTCACATATATTATAGAGTAGAAATATGTCTTGTTATAATCCTTATCAAAGAAGCACATCAATCCACCAAGGATTGATCATGCCAACATGACTATGCATATAGCCAAAGCTGAGTCTCCTCCTTTCTTGCTCACTCTCAAGATGTTTGGTAAAAACTTACATAATTTCTTATTAGATTTAGGATCATCTACTAATATCATGCCTATAGGTATATGCAAGAAACTTTGTTTAACACCTATAAATTTTGATAGGGTTGTCACCCAATTGGACAAATCTAGAGTTAAGGTTGTAGGAAAATTATTAAATGTTCATATGCAAATGGATTCTAAGCCTAGGATATAACAATTCATTTATATTCAAGTGGTTTAAATAATTTATGTTTATATAATCTTATTAATTATATGATTGAGCAAGGCTTTGAATGGTTACATGTCTACACACTACTCACATCTATGGTTACCTTGGAAAGTGATTCCCAATAAAATTAGGGTTAAAAGAGAACCGAGAATGAAGCATATGATAAATGAGTAAAATGTGTTAAATGAGAGGGTCAACATAATTAACTTAGACTTAGGGGTCTTCACCCTAGAGGTTGATAAGATTTGTGATCCCAAGAATGCTTAAGTTATTCTTGGATTGTGGAAATTACATTTTGATGGTACCAAGTGTAGTTTTGGATTAGGGGTTGGTGTTATCTTGATCTATCCCAATAACAAAAAGCATGAATTCTACTGTACTAAAAATCTTGCTAAGTATGAATCACTTGTCTTAGGTTTATAGTTTGCTATAAAAAATAAGGTCTAAGAATTGCTAGTTTATGGGGATTTAAAACTTGTGGTTAACTAGGTTAGAAGAAAATAATAATGTAAAATTTCATACTTAAAAAGATATAATTTTATATTTTGGGACCTAATTGATTATTTTGATGCCTTTATCATCACCTCCATCCCAAGGGAGGAAAACCAAGCTACTGATGAGCTGGCATCTAAATCAACCAACCTCATGCCCAACCAAGATTCTTCAAATTTTAGCATTGAGCTAATCCCTTATCCTTCAGTGCCTAAAAAAATTATTCACTTTCAATTCTTCAATGATGATCAATAGATATTAGATTATATAACTAATTCTAAGGTATTTAATGCTCACATTGTTGATGAGGTTAATGAAAATACATCTAGGGAAGATAAATTTGATGGCAAGGTCATTTAATTGAATGAAAACAAAATTACTAAGGGGATAATTAGTTTAGAAAGACTTTTTGATCAAGACAAACTTACTGATACTTCCAAGGTTCCTAAGGTAAATGGGAAGGACAATAATACTATTGATCTAGGCCTTCATAATCATCCCCAACTGGTAAATGTTGGGAAGGCTTATACAAACATTGAGAATAAGAAAGCTAAGGAACTCCTTTTTCAATATAAATATGTCATATTATGGTCCTATGATGACTTAAATATCTTTAATCCAAACATCATCACATATACTATACCCCATAAATAGAGATACAAACCATTTAGGTATAAACAAAGGCCTGTAAACCCTTTATTAGAAATAATGATCTATAAAGAGGTTAGGAGACTTATAGATGCTATAATATTCTTCCCCATTAGGCACTCTACTTGGGTGGCTAATTTGGTGCCAATTTGGAAGAAGAATTCTAAGATTAGACTTTATATAAACTTCAAAAACTTGAACAAAGCATCAGATAAGGACAACTACCCCATTCCTTCCCTAGACCAAGTAATTCAAGTTGTTTCAAGATCAGCTATGATGTCCTTTCTTGATGTATTTTTAGGTTACAACCAGGTATTTTTGATAGGGAGGATAGGATGGAGATAGCCTTCACCATAAATTTGGGTACTTTCACTTACAAGACAATGCTCTTTAGACTCATCAATGTAGGATCCACTTTCTAGAGAGATATGGATCATGCCTTACAAGGCCTAATAGGTAAATGAATCATTATTTATAAGGATGATATAATATTTTTTTCTAAAAATAGGGAAGATCACTTCATGCATTTACAATAAGTTTTTGAAAGATGTAGAAAGTATGGAATTTCCTTGAACCCTAAGAAAATTATCTTGTGTGACTGAAATAAAGTTATTGGGTCATGTTATAACCAAAGATGGGATCTCTATAGACCTTGAAAGAGTGGAGGCTATATCTATAATAAATCCTCCAAATAGTAAAAAGGAGTTAAATTCATTCTTTGGTAAAATTAATTTTGTAAAAAAAATTATTTTTGGTTTTATAGAAATAGTCAAACCACTGAATGACATGCTAAAGAAGGATGCCAAAGTCACATGGAATGAGGATTTTATAAAGGCATTTAATTACATAAAGAAGGCCATCAATTAAGATCTAGTCCTTATAAGTCCTAGTTTTTGAAGGGACTTCTACCTTTATTCCTTTTGCATCTAATCACACTATGGATGTAATGTTAACTTAGAAAATTCAAGGGTGTGAACACCCAATAGCTTTCATGAGCACTAATTTTAAGAATGTTGAGTTAAATTACTCATTGGTTGACAAATAAGAATATGCATTAGTAAAGGTAGTTAATAAATTTAGGCATTATATCCTTAGAAATAAGGTGCATGCCATCTTGCTTGACCCTACTACCAAACTTATGTTAAGTCAGACTAAATTGGGGAATGTAGGGGTAAGTGGATGTCAATCTTGTAGGAATATGACCTAGAAATGAAAACAAGAACATTGGTAAGGTTTTAAGGTTTGATTCAGATGATTGCTAATACTGACCCTAGGCTAAGTATTATATATGTAGATCAAAAAACTTCAAGATAGTGAGTAATATGATGCAATCACACATCTACTAATCAATGGTACTTGTCCTATAGGCCTATCTATAGAAAAAGAGGGCCTTGAGGTTAAATTAAACCCACTACTTGATCAAGAATAGGGTCTTATATAGGGTTAATTTTGAAAGTGTTTACCTAAGGTGTGTCTCTCAAGAAGAAACCACCTAAATCATGAATACCTGTCATGAAAGGCTAGGTAGTGGACATCCATCTGGGAAGACCATGACCCATAAGATTCTTAGAGATGGCTATTATTGGCCAACTATTTTCAAATATGCCCACAAACATGTGAGATAATTCCACTCATGTTAGATCTTTAGCACTAAAGAGCCAAAGGTAGAAATGCCTCTATAGCTAGTCATGATCGACAAACCTTCTGCTTAATGGGGGTTGGAATTTATTAGCATAATCAACCCTAATTCATCTAAAGGTCACAAGTATGTCCTTAATACCAAAATTTTTTTGTATAAGATGGACTAAAGCTATAGTCACCAAATAATGTAGAACTAAGGAAGTGATCAATTTCTTAGAAGAAAAAATTTGCACCAAGTTTGGGACTCCAATATCCCTAGTATGTGATAATGGGTCTAGCTTCACATCCATAGAGATGATCAAATGGGCTTATGACAATGTAATAACTCTCAAGTTTTCATATAACCATTATCCCCATGGTAATGGATTCCTTGAGTCAATAATTGAGAACATAATGAAGGCAATAAAGAAGTGTACCAAAGATAAGCCCAAGACTTAGCACGAGCTCCTCAAATTTGTACTTTAGACTGATAGGATAAGAATCAAGCAAGACTTAACAACCCCACTAGTTTATTGGTGTATGGATAGGAACCCATCTTTCCCATCACTCTTAAGTTGATTCCATATAGATTTATTCAAGAGTACATGGAGGAGAGCCAAGAGCTAGCCAACTCTAGATTGCTAGATATAATTTAGATGGAAGATGCAAGGGAAAAAAACATTTGCTGATTTTAGCAGGCATCAAACCACAACCAAGAGATGGTTTGATAAAAGGTCCAAAATCAAGGTGTTTAGACAAGGAGACTTGGTTTTTCTCTGGGACAAAGCATTTAAACCAAAGGGAAAACATGGTAAATTCACACCCCTATACATTAGCCATATGAGATTGTAAAAACATTGGGAAAGAATACCTTCAAGCTCAAAGACTTATAAGGAGTAGAGTTTATATTACCCACCAATGGGCAATACCTTAAACACTATTTCTCTACTACTCCTGGTAAGGTCTTCATGGAGTAAAAATTTAAGATGTTTATATTAGTGTAGGTAGGCTAGTTAGTTTATATTTATGTTATTTCCTTCTCTTCTCTTGTTTGTGCATAGGCATGTACATGTTTGCTTATTTTCCTTGGTTGTCTTTATTTCTATTATGTGTTTATTTCATGTTTCTTAGTTCCTTGACCAATAAGTCCCTAGGGACAATCTTGAGCTTAGAATTTATGAAGTTTTATTGAAAACATGCCCCCCCAATTTAGAAATGAATGTATGATCCCCATGCATAGAGTAACCATGGTTTTGAAATATAAATCATGATGTTATATCTTAAAGAAATTGATAAAGACCAATAGAAAGGCCAATCATTTCATTAGACCCTAACCATTATCTTGACCTCAAACTATTTTTAAGAGGACTTGCACCTATGGTACTAAGACTCAAATTATCAAGGTATACCTAAAGCTAGCACTTAATTAACATCCTTACCTAAGATAAGAGTTGAAACCATAGGTAATTTTCCAAAGATCAAGTACTTGACCAAATCCTAAAACCTAGCTATCTTGGCTCCCAACCTTACTAAAATCCTAAAGATCTAAGAAAATATAAAAATAAATATACAATGCAAAAATAGAAGCTTTCAGATAAAGGTGATTCTGGTAATGTCCATCAGGGCTATGGATGCTTGGTTGGCAGTGAAGTAAGGTTGAGAGTGGATCCAAAGGCATATATATTAGGGATATGGATGCCTAGATGGAAGTAGAACAATGCCCAAGCCTTTCCTAAGTTAAAAGTGTGGTTCATGATGAACATTTTAGTATACTATAAGTGAATATAAGTGGTTGAGGACATGAAACCTAGAAGTTGTTTCTTGAACCCCATGGAAAATAGTAAATGGAATCAAAGAACACATATAGTCTAGATATATCTTGAAATTTAACCATAAGTGCAAGGTTTGTTTCAACTATGGCCTAGTTTGGATGATGATATTAATCAAATAAAGTGGATGACCTAATTATTTATTTAATCAGAGTCTCTAGGTTCTAACATATTGATATGTTTCCCCCATGAGTTTCCATTTATTGGGACCAACATACCCCATTCTTTTGAATTAGGACCCTTAAGAATCCCTTAGAATAAAACATGGAAATTTTATCATGTCAAGGTATTTTATAGAATTTGAAGATAATCTAATTTATTAAGAGATAGTCTTATTTGGTTTTAATCTACTTTAATTTGGACTAACATTTCTAATAAAGTTTGTTTGGCCTTTAAGTGTAGGTTCCATGGCATGTATCCCAAATAATTCTATATTCCAAAACTTTGGAAAACCCTTGATTCAAATTTGAATAAATGTGGGAACCAAAATAGAAGGAACCACTTTAAAATTCATTTATAAACTTAAAAATAAAATGTATATTCTAGGTTTAATCATGTTTTTTAACATAACTTGATTAATAAACTGGATCCCCTTCATTATTTCCCCATTTTTCTAAAGTTCATTATGGACTAACCAAATTTTGTCATGCAAGGTCCTTTTATATTCCCCAACTTAGCCTAAGACTTTAAAACTAAGGCCTCGAGATATTAATTAATATAATCATGACCTTAGTCTTAAGGCCTTAAGCCTAAGTTTTTATTATCTCCATGGTCCTAAAATTTACTTCTTCATGCTTTTTAGGATCATATGGTTATCAATTTATCATGGAATTTGATCCAATTATGTGAAGATAACTCAAAATTTGGCCTAAATAACATGCATCTTTAGTAATCTAATGACCTATACTTACTCGCTAGGACCTAATCAGATGGAATAAAACATAACTAAAAATTAAAAGAGATACAAGAAGCCTAAAAGATGGACATGTGGCACCATCACATTCAAGTATTAAAAGAAAAAGGGGCCCTCCTGACATGACCATAAATTAATATCAAGTCCCTATATTAAGATCTTATGATTGTCACTTTATCATGCCATTTGATCCAATGGGGTGAATTAACATCAAGACCCTAGGAAGCCCCACTGAAATGCCAAGTGACACCCTTCTATTTGGCACTAAATATTTTAATGAACTTAAAATTGATGTTCATGTGACCATCATTCAAACATCTAAATAGATGAACTTGACACCTGCATGATTATCAACTTTAAGCCCAACAAAAGTAGAACTACACTAGTTTAAATTTGACATCCACATGACCATCAATTGACACCTGCAAGGGTGTATTTGACATCTATGAGACCATCAATTTTAACCTAGTGAAATATATTAGTGTTCAAATGGCATTTTAAAATCATATTTTAAATCAAAAGTGGCTTCTTAATCTCAAAAAAATGCTCAAAAAAGGTTCAACAATGGGAACCTTAAGCCTATAAGATATGGAAATGGTCTTACATCTAAATGCTTATTTAAAATTCATATGGAAGGGTCCTCATGGAATTTTTTTCATGAACCTTAAACTATGATCTTATGCTAAGTCTTATGCTAAAAGGGGAAGCCCTTTTCACATGGAGTGTAAGCTAACTGAAGGTTTTTATATGTGGTGGCCTAAACTATTTAGAACCTTGCCCCTTCATTATAAATTGGGGTATGTAGGCATATGTTCCTTAGCCTAAGGTTTATTTCATGCTTAATAAATAAAAAAAAACCTTATCCTAAGGATCTTAAGCCTATATCATGACTTTAATAATAAACTGACTTAATGTTCAGACATTATTTGCATATCTATAGTCATTACTTTAATACTAGATTTGATCTAATGACATAAAGGCACCAATGACCTTTCAAAGGCTCGTAAGATCACCACATGGTCAATACTCAGTCGATGAATAATTTACCAAAATATTTTAATCATGAAGAAGGCATGTATAGTACCAAGTGTCATAATCATAGAGTTTGCAATAGAGAGACCCAATCAAGATCTAAGGGCCCAGATTATAATCAATGGTTCATGATAATTTGGGATTTTTATCCTATAGTGCAAAATGAAGGAGGTATTTTTAAATATTAATGGCTAATGTTTAAATGACATTTATGAAAATTGTTATAAAAGGTCAAGACCAAAGCCACATAACTTCATGTCAGTAGAAAAGGACAAAATTTGAGATCTCATGGGCTTAAAATACAAAGGTATAAAGGCAAAGGTCCAAGTCAAATCTAGAACATGTATAATCCAAAGCCTAGATATATTATACCATTAAAGTTCTAAAACCCTAAAACTTGCATAAAAGTGACCCAAATAGATTCAATTTGCTACAATTTAATAAAAATATAACTTAATTATGTTTCTGGGCATGAGAGAGCTTTCACAAAGATCATTTGCAATCCAGCATGAATAATTAGCAATAAATAGAGACCATGGTGGATAGTAGGTAACAGTTAAAGGAAGAGGTTGAGCTCTATTTTACAATAGATAATGAGGGCTAGATATTCAAGGATACAAAATTAGACCTCATAGCATTTAATATCTAGGGCATTATGAATTGATATGAGCTCTTCCTTATGATAGAAGAGTTGTAACCCTTCTCAAGGGAGAAGTAGAGAAATGCCACCATAAACTGATGACACTATTACTTGGTTTCAATCCAAAAGGTAGGCCTTCATCATGCCATAACAAAACTAGAGGTATTGCATTGTATTAACATACTTACACCTATATTTATTGACTATAGGATAGATGGTGATTTGATAATTAGGGAAGGTCACTAAAAAATGGTAGCATACATTTCCCCTATTTATTTTGAAAAGTAATATAAGCTCCCCCTTCACCATGTACACCTTCCTAAAATGAGGGAATTTACCAATAACCATGACTTGGGCTCGATCTTGAGACCCTAGTTCTACCAAGGACCTCACATCTTTAGAAGCCTTGATGGAAAAATCCTTATCCTATAATTTAGAGAAGGGATTAGGGTAGTTATAACCTTGTTGAATAGAGATTTTGGTGCCCCTTTGACCACTTACGTAATAAGTTTTGGGTCTCATATGTGCACTTCTTGGGGGAGGAAAAACTTACCCCTCTAATTGGAAATTTGATCAGTATCTTCCTTGTTAATTAATTCATCACCATCAAAATAAATACCTCTTAGTAATTCTACATTATGTCATACCTACTTGATGCCCTTCTTACTTTATTCACCTTCCCTAACATTATGAACCAGTCTATGGAGGGTAGGATAACCATTTCACACTACTATTCTAAATTGCACATCTTCAAGTACAAGAATCACATTCAATTTATTTGTGACTGTGTTTACCCTACTATAGTGGAGGCCATCATAGGTGTTCCCATGCCTAGGCTCCACCCCTACATTATGAGATATGTTGAAATGATAGGGGATGTATGCTATTATCCTAATTACATAGTCATTAGGATAGAAGGAATCATGACTCAACCTTACAAACTGCCAATATATGTTAAAAATAAGGTTACAGAGCAAGAAATTGATTCCTAGCTCATCCATGAAATTGATAGGACTTGTAAAGAGAAAAGGAAAGGCCTAATCCACCCCTTCCCCTTGAATATTTGGAAAACCATAACAAAGGACTGGAAATAGGTAGAGGTTATGTCCACACACAATAATTCATTTGGCTTCCAACTAGTTGAAATATAAATGTGGGATCTAAAGAATGTAATTGGAGACCCTGTAAGGGACAAGAATCTCTCAAATCCAAAATATGCACATCATTTCGGTGTCCATGACACCATATATATTAGGGTTAAGAATTATGAATTGGTATTGGCTAAGATCCAAGGCCATAACATTAATCTCAAGCATAGATTGGTTAGGGATAATAATCCATCTAGAGAAACATGGAAAATACACCCTTTTCAATACCATTTACTACATGGGCCATCTAGGACAAACCATGAGCCACCTCAGATAGATAAACCACAACCCTAGTAATAGGTTTAAGAAATTTAGGGTGATCAAGGTAAAGGAAAGAAGGCTAGAGAGATAATATTATAAAAAATACTTGGAGAAGGGCCATTACCTTTAACCATGTAATAGAGGCCACCTTCTCCAATCTAGTACATTGACATGATAGCCTTGGAACTAGAAGAGACACTTGAGGGAGCCCTCAAGTAACTTGTATAATCCTATGACTCTAATAGGGAGGAGAAGCCTAAGGAAGACACATGGAATGATATGGTTCTAATAGTATCCCATGAGAAGAGAAAAGTAGAACTAGCACTTGTCCCTATGGAACCAAAGAAGAAACCAATATTCACTTTCACACATCCCACTAGTTAATTATATCTATTTAATGATGAGTTCCCAATCCATGGACTAGTCATTCTTGATTGGTTCATCTATGGGAAATTGCAAAATATCCCCTCTTTCTCATTCTTGGTCCATGACAAGGGTCACTAATTTTGGAATACAAGATGATATGAAGTCTTATATAAGGGATTTAATGAAGGAGAAAAAATAAAGAAGAATTATGGTCACTAGAGGGCCAGAGGACGAGAATATAGATGCTTTGGGAGCATCTACTAGCTCATGTGTGGAGATCCTAGAACCTCCCCAATTAAAGGAACTAGTCACTACTATCCATTTCAACCCTGAGATAGTTGGGTTGAAAAGAATAACAACCAAGATAGTTGTGGTTGAGATAGTATAATTCACCTTTCAGAAGGTGTAACCATTTATAAGATTAATCCTAGTGGGTGGCCAACAACTTGGAGAGGTTATATATCATGAGGAAGATGTGGAAATTCTAATTGAAGCCCATTTAGCACAAGCTAAAATTAGGGTCCAAGGAATGAAGCGGAGGATCTAGAACTTAGAAAGAGAGAAAGAAAACTTAGAAAAATAGGTAATTTTATCAATGCCAAATACAATACTCAAGCTACTTGATAAGTCATTTTATGACATGTTTGAGGTACTTAAGTTAATAAAATTAAGGCAAGGTGCATTAGAAGGAAAATATGAACTGGTTAAGAGTCTAGTCACACTTTGGTAGGCCTTTGAGGATAAAATAACTTAACTCCTCAATATTCAAGCAAAGAAGTAGATTCCAAACTTTAAGACCATCAGTTTGGGGCATTAGGAATTGTGATTTAAAAGGTTTAGAGTTTGAGTGCATGGCATAATGGCATGGAAAGGGTCCTAAAAGAAGACAAGGAAATAATTACAAGAATTAAACAAATTCTTGGGACCATGTTTATAGATCCTACACAACCTAATTCCCTTGTGATCATTTGTGATGAGGAATTCAAGCATAGGGCTAATTTGGTAACCCAATAAATTAGAGGAAAAGACCAAGGTAGATCTATAGGTGAAAACAAAAAAATCCTAGGCACAATACTCAATGTAGGGGAAAGAATAAAGGAATCCAAGAGTATCAAATAGGCCATGGAAAGAAATGATAAAGAATTTGATGACTTAACAGATCAAGAAGAAGAATAAATCATGAAGCCTATTATGGACCTAGACATAATTGATGAAAAACATGAGAGAGCCATAAGCATACTCCAACAATGATAGCTAGGGGCCCCACCATCAAATTAAGCATATTCTATTTTGTAAAAAAATTGTAACATTTTGAAGTATAACATCCCATTATAAAGGCATATGCTAGTTTGTTAGCATATTTGCCTCTAGGTCAATATAATTTAGAAAAGCACTTGTATTTTATAACTTGTAAAGACAAATATCCCTATCTTTTTACACCTATATTTTGTAACTAACTGGTATACTACCTAGTCTTCCTATAAAGGCATGTATGACCATTGTAAAGGGAGAGTGTTTTTTGACAAAATTTTGTATAGTTGTGTTTTGTTTTTTTGGTAATAATGGAGTTTTATTCCTATTTAATAAACAAGTCTAAGTAGGTATAATCAATAAATAATATTCCTAATTATAACCACTAATTTGTGATATTTAATTACAATTTGATCTTTTTAAAAATAGTAAGAGAGCAAGGAGAAATATAACTTAGCTTATTATGAGTTGTCCAGTCTGAGAGAGGGTCTATAAATTTTCATGTAAGACTAGGACACTATCACAAATAGGATCCTAGACATCAGTTTTTTATTAGATAGGAGTGCCAAAACTGGACACCCTGGGCTCTAACACTATAGTCCTTATCTAGTGTTTTTGTCCTAAGGGTTTAATATTTCTAGGTTTTGTTCACCTACTCAAGTGAGCCTATGTACTATTTTTTAGGTCTTTACTCTCAAAAAAACTCCTTGTAGAGTTGATTATTCATGTACTTATATCTTCTATGAAATTGAAAGAAACTTTGGCAAATAGGGAAAAGGGGTTAGTGTGTGAAGGATATATTGGATGCACTTCACACCCTATGTGTGGGTACACTACCTTCAAAGCAATACTCCTAGGAGGGATCAAGTTGATTTCATTCTTCCATTGAAGTGTTTGGTGCAATTATGCATGAAAATATAATGATATATGAAACTAGTGTAATTCAGATGGCTAAGAAATGATGTAAATGTTTGAATAAGCTTAGAATAATATTGGAGGGCTATATGCAAAGAATAGGGAAAGGTGTTTGAGTGTACTTGTTTGTATTCTTACTTCTCTCCTGTAAACGAGTGTCAACCCTTATAAATGAGATTTGAATGGGTTTATATAGGAAAATATTGAGCATGGGTCAAATGTATTCACATTAGGTTGATAAATAAAAGGACAAGGATCAAAATAATCTAACTATTGGGGCTCAAAATGCACTTGGAAAATAGTGCCAAAAGTGGGACACCCTAGAGTTCAACACTATAGTCCAAGTTGGGCATTATTTTCTATAGGTTATAGGACTTAGGGAATGGATTTGTCATGGGGAAATTAGTCTAGATTAGTTGGGGTTAAATTTGAAAGGCCACATATGTTTAAGAATCAATGAAAAAGAGCCTAAGATGGTAACGAGAGCAATCAAGAGGGACTTGTGGGTTAGGTGTCATTAATCATGCTCAAGTAACCAAATTTTTCATTTTATATGAATACATCCCCCCCTTATTCTAGTGATGAAGCAAAGTGAAATACTAGGATAAAATAAAGAATAAAAATTATACTTGAACTTACCTATAAAGGTGAAGCCCATGAAGCTCGTGTGATGCTGAGTAATGTTGGATAGTGCATAGAGAACACATTATGCAAGTGTGAATCTATGAAATGAAAAAAGAGTAGACCATTTCTTATTATATGTGATATAAAAAAACAACATACAAAAGTTGAGTAAAAGGCAAAGTAAGATAAAGGAATTAATACAACTCACTGGGTATGTGAACTAATACAAAACTTGTTGTGATCCTAAGTAGGCTGAGTAATGCTAGATTGTGCTAGATGATGTTGTACCAAAAGTTATATTATGAATGGAAATAAGTGTTAAATTCCCCAAAAAGTGGCTTAAGAATGCAAAGGTATGCCCTTTGGATCCTCATCACCTATTATTAAACCCTCTAAATAGGTGGCTCAAGAATACAAAGGCTAGCTGGACCTTTGGCTCCATTGTTGTCTTATGAAGTGAAGCTATGAAGTGATACCAATATATGTTATATGAGATGGATCATGGAGCCCATTGATGCTCTAAAAGTCTAAAAATTTGGTGTGGATATCCAAATTTATTCTATAAACTAGGCCACTCTTGGCCATTTCAAAAGATGGAGGTTAGGCTTATATTAAAGCCACTTTGAAACTGATGTAATATGCTTATGTAAAAACCAACTCAAGAACTTGGGGAGTTAAAATTGTATTAAATTTTAACTTGATAAATTATGCCAACCACTTGAAAATGGAATAATACATGCAACTACGGAGAATGCCTGGGTAATAAACTGAACTTAGAAATAAAAAAGACCAAAATGTCATGCACATTATCCCCAATCACTGGTTTCTAGAACATGGATTCTGATCTATAAGTTATGTCAAATATCTAATCTAAAATTGGAAGTGAGATTCATCATGTCATGCATGATACTCCCTTATATCTAGAATTCTTGAGAAAATTATACTAAAATATTGATTTTGACTGATTTGGATGTGCAAAAGTTGTAGTGAGCTAAAGTTTTTGCCTGTTATTGGAAAACTTGGGTTTTTTATGCCTATACAAGAATGCCAAAATTAGGACACCTTTGTATTTGGTTATACTATCCATTTTTTTTCTATTTTCCTATATTGAAATAGGTTATTTATCTAGAATCATCACTATTTTTTTATTTTGTTCTAGCTAGTTTGACCTCTAGGTTCTGAACTGGGTGATCTAAATGTTGTTATTTTGACTGCTAAGAGATTTAATCTCTATGACAAAACCCATATTTTTTGTCCCCTCTTCTAAGGGTAGGAATGATGAACATGTAATGACTACCCTTAGAATAAAAGAGTCCTATAAGTCTGTTATGTTACGTAGATACATGATATAGTAATGATTTTTGACAAGATATCTCTAGATATAGTAATGTTTGTATTGAGATATTTTTTAGATTAATAGAGGTATGCCTAGATATATATAATGATGTAAAATCATGTATAATGTATTGAAACATAATTATAAATGTTATATGTTAGTTTTTAGTTTTCAAGGATGAATGGATCATGATGTTCATCATGGCATCTGAGAAAGCAAGGTAAATGCATGATATAGATCATGACATTGTAAACAAAGACAATCAAGCAAGCAACAAGCATAAAAATCTAGAAGAAATAAACATGCAAGGTTCACCAAGGGGCCACACAAATAAGGGACATGGGCATATGTCACTTAAAATAGAAAGCAAACATACAAGGCATGTTCAAATGCCACATACACATATAATTTGAAACAAGCAAAGATTGGTACGATGGCCATAGGCACATAAAAGAGTAAAAACAAGGGAAATTGGTAAATGTTCAAAGGTACACACACACTAATAGAAGAAAATGGCATTGGTAAATGTCCTAAGGGATACATAAGAAACAAAAATGGAGCTAAAAAAGCAATCACATTGAGTTACGCAAATCAAGAAAGGAAAGCATGTAAACTAGAAATACAAACACATCTAACTAATCAAAGAAAGAAGTGAAAGTATGTAAGACATGTTAGTATAAGACTAGGTATATTTTTGATACACAAGTGACAGATACTAGTGAAATATTGATATAGTAATTTGTGTAATGTACATTAGTATGATAACTCAAAGTGTGTAGTGTAGGATTAAAATAACTTGGATGGTGTAGTCATGTAGAATATGCCCCCAATGGGTATGCATATCGATGTCTCAAATGTAGAAGTAGGAATTCCCCCTAAATGTGTAGAGTGAATCTAGATATCACTACACACACAAAAGAGATCAAGTGAAGCATGGTAATGTAGATAAAATGACATAAAATATAATGAAAAAGCAAATGTTTGTCCTAGCATGATAGTAGTAATATAAATCATGGAGTATGCATACAATCAAAATGTTTTTGGTATTTTGATGTATTTAAATTTTTTTACGTTTTGATATGATCTATGTATAAGAGAAACTAGGAGGAAATGATACTAACTGATGAGTATCATGGGAGACTCCCTATCATGGTGTCATGTATCATGGTGGCTCATTTAAAACCAATCGTAGGAGGTTTCTACATGAAATAGGTCCTAAAAAACTCACCTATAGTGAATATTTATATGAAGTGGTACTTTATGATTTGATGACTAACAAATATATTGGCATGGAGCTAAAACATGTGTTGGTGGCTCATTAATGCCAATCATAGTGGGTTACTATTTGAAATAGGTCTTAAAAAACTTGGTCAAAGTGAATATTTCATTGAATTAGTACTCTATGATGTGTATGTTTATGATATTATACTATATATGTCATCAACTACACTACTATATATAGGATGAGCTCACTATACTAGTCTCTAAATCCACTAAGTAGGAAAGATAGGAGATCTTCTATGAGGCTCTATCTGATAAAATGCATTACTCTCATGATGAGTAATCAATGATTCCTTTGATGGAATGTCTTGGGAGGACTCAATCATGGAGGAATGAGGTCTATGGTTCCATGATGGAGGAGATCTCATTTCCCTCTATGTGAATGGTATGATTCCATTATCAATAAATTTATTAATGCAATCACTGAGTCTAAAACAATAATTATCTCTATGTCTATGGATATGATGATAGTTGTAAAAGTGCTGATGTGGATATTTATGTAATAAATGTGAATCTAATCAGTGAATAAAAGGTAATGTGATTAACCTCCTATCTATTAGTACTAATAAAACAATAGATGGGCTATCCCTCTCTAAATCAAAGTGTAATAATTCCCTACTATTCTCTATAGTGCTTATTAAAGGTTGTGATTTCTAATTTTGATATGTAACATTGCTTGCAACCAATTGACTAGGTGAAGGTGCATATACATTATTGACACTAGGTTACCTTTGAGTCTTTTTTATTCTAATCTAATTTTCCAATGTTGTGATATTTTCATGTAATAGCTGAGTCTACATTTGTAAATCCTAAAATATCTTATTAATTCTAGTGATTTGATTCTTTAGAGTCTCACAAGTGCAAACCTTAGTTACTTCTGATTGAACATGTAAGCACATATGTTGAAGAGGGTTTGAATAAGTTATAGGTAGAATGTATGCATTAAGATAAACAATATAGGCTACCTCACCTTTTTGAGGGGTAATATTATGTATCTTATTTTATGATATCTAGTCAAAAATATGGTCTAAGAATTCATGTAGAAGATTGGGATAGTGTTAAAAGTAGGTTCCTAAACTTTGTTTTCTGATTGGACAAGAACACCAAAAGTGGGACACCCTACTATTTGTCATTATAATCCTTTTTTGATTTTATTATCTAGGTGATCTAGGTTTTTTGGGTTCTACTCAGCAGGTCTATGTTACCCTATCAGTGAAATATCAAAGCCTAAAAGTCTATGAAGATCATTGTGCATCTATTTTAATCTTCAAATCCCTCAGAACTCTTTGTGCTTGAACTTGCATGACAACTTAGAAAAGAGAGATAATAGGTTAGTTTTTAAAGGATATGATAGACATACTTCACACCCCATGTGTGGGCATGCTTTCGACATACCAATACTCTAAGGAGGGATCAAGCTAATGTAGTTATCCCATTTAAGTGCTTGGTACAATTGTGTATGAAAATGCAACTATATGCGAAACTAGTTGTAATTCAAATAGCTAGGGACTAATGTAAAGGTTTGAATAAGCTTGGACTAATATTGGAAGGTTATATATAGAGAATAGGGAAAATTTCTTGAGTGTACTTGTTTGTATTCTTGTTTCTCTCTTATAAATTAGTGCCAACCCTTCTACATGAGCTTTGAATGGGTTTATATAGGAAACTATTGATCATGGGTCAAATGTATTTGCATTAGGCTAACAAGGAAAAGGATAAGGATCAAAAGAATTAGACCATTGGAGCTCAAAATGCACTTGGAAAATAGTGTTGAAAGTGGGACACCCTGGAGTTCATCACTATAGTCCAAGATGGGTGTTGTTGTTCAGAGGTTACAGGACTTAGGGGGATGGATTTGTCATGGAGAAAGTAGTTTATGTTAGTTGGGGTTAAGTTTGGAAGGCCATGGATGTCTAGGAATCAGTGAAAAAGATCCTAAGATGGTGTAAAGAGCAAGCAATAAGGACCTATGGGTTGGGTGTCATTAGTTATGCTCAAGTAACCAAATTTTTCATTTTATATGATTACAACTTGAAGCAATTAATAAGATCAAGGAAGTTTGTAAGGATTGTCCATTTTTGATGTGTTAATTTCTAATATAGATTTTCTCTCAATTATTAGTAGAGGTATTTAATTTGAATAGTGTCTTTAAGTTATAAGTAACATTATTTAATCACAGGGTTTATGATTTTCACCTATGCTAGATTATTTGAAAGATTTGAGGTTCTAATTCATTTCATTTTGCTCTATATTTAGATGTGCAAATTCTATTTGATTATAGTGGTAAATCTCTAAAGTAGATTTTGTTCTTACTTATGATTCTTAAATTTTTTCCTTTGAAGTTTGTTTGATATATAGCGAGATTTTATCCTAGATTATGTTACATTATATATCTATTAAATTCATATTCAGCTACCATTGATACTTTGTTATAATGTTTGAGACTAAAATTGGTAATCACTCACTTCTTTTCTACTATACCCTCCTCTTTGCTCTAGTTTTTTACACTAAGATCACTTTAGTTTTAGTTACATTATAAATATCCACTTAGATTAATATATATTATAACTAGGACATAAATCACTAAGTATCAACAAAGGTTCATAAAGAATGGGCCAAGGTGGTTCCCAACCACCAAATTATATAAATATTATGGAAAATTTATCTTACTCTACTATTATTTCACCATAGGCAACCGGATTATCAAAACCTAAAACTCATGCTCTAAATTTTATAAATTCTAAAATGAGAAGTGTTCTCTAAACACTAAGGACACCTATGGTACATATAGAAGCATCAACAGGTAGTTTCACTCATGTCAAGTCTTCAACACAAAAGAGCCTAAGATAGCCATGCCACTGTAATTAGTTATGGTAGATAAACTTTTTTCTTAGTTGGGACAATATTTCATGGTGATAATCAACCCCAATTCATCATAAGATCAAAAATACATTCTAGCTACTACTAACTATTTCACAAGATGGAATGAAGCAGTGGCTACCAAGCTATGCAAAATTGAATAAGTGATCACATTCTTGGAAGAAAACATATGCACTAGATTTGGAATGCTAGTCTCTCTAGTCTATGATAATGGATCTAATTTTATATCCATTAAAATGATAGAATGGACATATGATAACAACATCATTATCAATTTCTCATCTAAACATTATCCTTAGGGTAATGGATTATTTGAATCTACTAATAATAACTTGATTAAAAGTAATAAATAAGTCTACAATAGACAAGCCTAAGGCATAGATTAAGCTACTTAAGTATGCCTTCTAGGCAGACAAAGTTAGAATCAAACAAGCTCTCAAGGCATTTCCATTCTATATGGTGTATGGATAAGACTTCATATTTCCCCTCACCCTCAAGTTACTAACCTACAAATTCATGCAGGAATACATGGAGGAGGTTTAAGAACTAACAAGCTCAAGGTTTCTTGGTATTATGCAGATGGAAGATGTACGATAAGAGGTTTTTACTAATATTATTTGGCACCAAACCATAGTGAAAAGATGGTTTGATAATTGATCAAAGATAAAGGTTTTTAGGCAAAGAGACTTAGTTATTCTTTAGGACAAGGCATTTGAGCCTAAAGGTAAACATGGGAAGTTCACACCATTATGGATAGATCCCTATCAGATTATTGAGACACTTAGAAGTAACACCTTCAAGCTAAAAGACCTAGAAGGAGTAGAGTTCTCACTTCCCACCAATGGGTAGTACTTTAAACAATACTTTTCTATTGATCCCCCTGGGGTCTTCATGGAGTAAATTGAAAGAATAGTTAGAGTTAGTGTAAATAGGATAGATTAGTTTCTTTTTATTTTTTCCATCATATCCCTTATATGTATATAATTTTGTATGTATTTGTTTGCTTTCCATTTACTTTATATTTTTTTGCTTTTCATTTGTGTGTTTTCTTTCTCTACCTTTTTCCTTCTAATAAGTCCTTTTAGACAACCTTCAGCTCAAAATTCACATAATTACTCAAAAAATCTATAGTTTATAAATGTAGGTATGAATATTAAGCATATGTTGGCCATGAATTTGAAATATGAGCTTGATGTTATAGTTTAGAGAAACTAGTAAGGACTAGTGGATAAGTTGGTTGTTTCATAATATTTTAAACCTTTTTTTATCGAAGTTTGGTTTTAAGAAGGATTACGCATGTGGGATTAAATATTGAACTATTAGGACATAGTCATGTTTATAATTAACAAATGTTATTGCCTAGGACAAAGGTTATAACCATAGGTGATTACCTAAAGATCAAACATTTCACCAAATCCCTCCACCTAGCTAACCTAGTTCCCAACCTCTGCTAGAAAGTCAAAATGATCTTAAGAAATAAAAATATAAGAAATTAATACAAAATAAAAATCTTGCTAAGTAAAGGTGATTATGGTAATCTCCACTAGGTCTATGGATGTCTAGATGGAAGTGGAGTAAGACCTTGAGTGGATCCAAAGGAATCTTTGTTAGGGTTATGCATGCCTGGCTAGTAGTAGAGTAATCCTCAAGTTTTCCATAATCTAAAACATAGTTCTTAATGGATATTCAAACATGTTTTAAGTCAATTTTAATGGTTAAATTCATGAAATATAGAAGTTATTCCCTAAATCCCATGGCAAACAGTAAGTAGAATCAAATCACACATCAAACATGGCTAGGTTTTGATGTTTGATCCTAATTCTATAGGTACAAGACTTTTATTAACCATGAACTAATTTTGATAAGGGTACTAATCAAGTGGAATAACTAACATAGTTATTCATTTGAATTAGAGTAATTGAATTTGAACACATTGCTATCTTCCCATAGAAGTCACCATTTGTTGAAAAGTCAACATAACCCCACTTCTAAAAAATGGGGACCCTTGTGTCAAATTATGCAAATTTATACCTTATAATTGAAAAGTTACTTGAATAGAGTGCCACTAGCATGATTTCACATTTTTTGTATTTGAAGATCATCTGCACCTTCACTTAGTTGGCTTATTTGTTCATGGCTCTAGTTGGACTTTGTCTAAGCTTACTAAAATTTATTCATCATATTTTAGGTTGTAAGTTTGATGAAGACCTTCTTAAATGAGATATGTTTGAATTTTATAGTTTAATCCTAATTTGGCCTTTTAATATCCTTTGGTATATAGAAATTCAAGTTAAATCCATATCTAAAACTTCTTTAAACCCTTATTCAAGAAACCCTAGTGCAAGTTCCTTTGGACCAAATTTAAATTAGGTAAGGACAAATTACATGGAAATATTTTAAATATGCTATGGAATTAGTTTAATTTTTATACTAAGTCTTAGTCATGTTTTTCAACATGACCAAACCTTGGCGTCAAAATTACATACTTGGTCCCCATTATGTCTCAATCCTCTTTATCCTCTTTTACTTTAGTATGGTCTAACTTTACCATTGCAGGGTCCTTTTATTATGTTCCTAAGCTTGGTCTAGATAATGCATGGTCATTTTTTTATAACTTAGACTAAAATATTAGGCCTAAATTTTCATTTGTTAACATAAATAAGACCTTAGTATTAAGGCTTTATCCTAAGTTCTATCTGATTCATAGTCCTAATTTAAGTAGTTTGCATCTTCATAGGATCGATGACCCATGTCTAATCGAACCAAGTTAATTAGATGGTGTGAGATAAATTTGAATATTTAAGATCCTTAATTAATAAGACCAATCATGTTTAACTACCTAGATCATGATCGATGATCCATGTTTACTCAGATGGCTTAAATCCAGTGAAACAAAATCAATATTAAGACTGAAGGGGCTCCTCTTCTATAACATATATTTAACCTAAGTTTTTACCCTAAGGCTTTAATTGTATTTATTAATAAAATAATACCTTAAGCTAAAATATTATATTATGACTTTATTATTTGAAGGGTCCTTTTGTTATGTTACAAGCTTATGCTAAGACTTTATTATTCATGGGGTCCCTTTATCGTGTTTTTTTAACCCAATTAAAAGACCTTAGCCTAAATTTTTCTTCATATATATTAATATAAATAAAAACATTACTTTATAACTTTTATCCAATTTCTATATTTATCAAGCTCACTTAATGCATTTTATGATTGTAAGAACCAATCACATTCAACTCCCCATATCATAGTCAATGATCTACACTTACTCATACGAGATGGATCTAATAAAGCATGATAAGCATGGAAAATAGTCTAGGGGACATGTTTAAAATTGATGGTCACATGCCCATCAATAACATCCACGCGGACATCAAATGATTGTCATGAACAAGTTAAATTTAAGATAGTAAAGAGCCCCATGAATGCATTTAAAATTGATGGTTGTATGCCTGTCAATGATGTTCACACAAACATCAAATGAAAGTCACACAAATGTAGTATTTAAAATAAAAAAGATCCCTATCGATGAATTTGAAATTTATAGTCACACACCCATTAATGATGTTCATACAGACCTCAAATGATGGTCATGAGGACATTAATTTTAAGATAGTTGGCCAGATCAAAATAATTTGAAGATCTATGGTTTACATTAATTCATACCCATTAGATCTGATAGTGAAATATTAACAAATAATTTTCAATAGAGCTCAAGAGTCCCATAGGACTACCAAGTGACACAAACTTAGGGCCAAATAAATATTATGACCAATGGCATTCAAATCCTTAGATTGAGATCAACAAGTAGCATTGATCCATGCAAAATAATCTGATGGTGTAAGATAAAAGATTTTCAAAGGGAAATAGTCATGTTTTTAAATAATAATGATTAATTTGCCACCAAAATGCTAGATAGATGCCACATAATTAAAAAATGCCAAATCTAAAGATCTTGTGGGCACAAAAGGGTGAAGGTATAAATACATGATATGAATGAAAATCTAAGGCACAAAACTCTAATTTGATCTTGAATTGATCATAATCAAGTCTAAGTAAGTGAATTATTATCTAAGCAAGTGTAAATTGATCTAGGATCAAATAGTAGACCACTAATGAGTAATTTATCAAGTTCATAGCTATGGTGGCCTAAAGGCACCAAGAAGATGTGGAACTCTATCTAAATTTAGATGTGGAGAGGAAGATCTTCAAGGACACATAGTTTGATGCAATAGCTCTAAACATAGGGGACAATAGTTAGTCCCAATTATTTTGGACAATCCAAGAGCAACTAGTCATTTCCAGAGAGGAGGAGAAGATCTTATCCATGAAAAGGAGATATTATGACATCGTGGTCATTCAGATGACCGATCTTCATTTCAATGTATCTAAGCCAAAGGTAATACATTTTATTTATGTTATCTCTCCCATATTTAAAGACTATAAACTTGATAAAGGCATGATAGTTCATGAATGTAGCTTTAGGAAGGTTGTATATTTTTCTCCTTTGGTGCTTGAAAATTATTATAAGATACCTAATCCCCAAAAAGACATGACCACCATAAATAATTGGGCTAAGGAAAATGATGTAAAGACCATCCTCACCCCATGGCTGTATTCTAGGAATCAAGTATTTTATGACTTCAATGGCAATATCCCAATTAGTTAATTGAGGCTCAAGATCAGGATGATTATGACCTTGATGAATAGGCTATGTGGAAATCCAACCACCACCTATGTGGATTCAATCTGGTTTCCCATGATATATTTTATGCTTGAAAAGGAACTCACCCCTCCCCTTGGTGAAGGTATTATCACCTATCTAAGAAGATAATTCTTTAGAATAAAGAAGACCAAGAGTTAGTTTTATATGATGTCATACTTTCTAGATGCCCTACTTGCCACCACCAAGATTACCAACATCAAATAATGGTCACCTAAGGGAAAGCAAATAGTTATCCAATATTATTCCAAATTGCACATCTTTAATTACATAGATCACATATAATTCATATGTGATTGTGTTTATATAGATTTATTAGAGGCCATCACAAGGATGCCAATGATGAGGTTTAAACCCCTATTTAAGAATACTATAGAAGCCATGGGAGATATATGGCTCTATCCTAATTTTATAATCATCAAGATTGAAGAAGCCTTGGACCAACCCCTCAAACTACTAATTCATGTGCCAATCAAGCTGGCAGAGTGGGAAGTGGCTTATCATATATAGAATGGGGTAGATGGCCTATGTAAAACTAAGAGGAATGGATTGTTTCATACCCTACCCACAACCATTAGAATGACTATGTTCTAGAAATGGGATAATATAAAGGCTACCTTTAGACATAAGACCTCCTTCAATTTATAACTTGATGAGCTAAGACATTAGAACCCTTATGAAAGGGTTGAGAAAATTTCAAAGGTAAAGGAAATCAACATGACCTATAATCACTAGCCTAGACCATATGATATAATGTATACCAAAGATTTTTCATTCATAGAAGTATTGGTAAGATTCAATAAGCACAACATTAATCTAGAGGTTAGGTTGTTGAAAGAATAGAATCCAAGTGAGGATATATAAAATATTAGACCTAGATAGTACCATTTACTACCAATTATATCTTATAGAAACCCTCCAACATAGATATAAATAGAAACCCAAAGGCCTGAGGCATAGATTGAATAAAGGCTAGAGGAAAAGAGACCTAGAGAGGTGGCATCATCTTCAGCCCAGCCTAAAGAATCAGGATCATCAATTGAATCAATTGACATTATAGCATTAGATCCTAAATAAATGGTGGAAGATGCCCTAAAGATAGTGGATAGTGCCTATGAATCAGAGGAAGAAGAATCTCAAGTTAAAGGGATAGAGAAAGAGAAGGGTAAATAAGTAGAATTATACTTAATCCATGTTACTACCCCACTAAAGAGAAAAGTAGAGATAGATTTAGTTCTAGTAGGAGGCAATAAGCCTAAGTTGACCTTCATTCATCCTTTGAGTGAGATCAACCTTTTTAGTGATGAAAACCCAATTCATGGTCTAACCATTCCTGAATGGTTTATATATGGCAAGATGTAAAAGATTCCTACCATGCACCATCTTTGGGATATTATAAAAAATTTCAACATCCATGTGCATGATGAGCTTAATCCATCTATTTTAGCTCTATAAAAGGAAGAGGAAAATAGGATGGATACCCCTGGTGAATGAAGTGGGGTATAGATGGAGATACTAGCTCTAAAGGTAATTGAATTTTTTATTGTTGCCAAGTTTGACCCAACCATAGCTGGACTACAAAGAGTCACTAATAATAAATCCATGGTTGGGGGAGAAAATTTCAGTTTTTATAAAGTGGAACCATTTGATGGATTGACTCTTGATGAAGGGAAGAGACTGGGTGAAAACCCCATCTTTGATAAACATGTGTTTGATTTGGCTCAAGCACAATCATTTTATTTATAGGCTACCATCAAAGGTTTGTAGTGGCACAAGGAGAATCTACAATGATAGAAGGAAAATTTAGAGAGAAAATTTACATTATCAGTTATTGATGCCATGATTAATATGTTTGAAGCATCTTTCTATGATATGTTTGAATCCTTTAAGTCAACAAGGTCTAGACAAAATGTATTGATCCAACTAAATGTAGAAGTAACAAATTTAGTCACCCAATGGTAAAATTTAAAGTAAAAAATAAAGGAATTTGTAAACATTTTGGTACATGATCAAATCCCTAGTTTCAAGACCATCAACCTAGCTCACTTGAACATATCCATGGTATTGATTGTAGACAAATCAAGGGTTTGAGTACATGGTCCAATAGCTTGGAAATAATCCTTAGAGATGACAAGGAGCTAATAGATAGGATAGAAAATTTATTTGGGACCATGATTGTTAAACCAATAATGCTCAGCTCCATGGGCCTTATAATAGATGATGAATTCAAGTATAGGACCACCTTGGTCATGTAGGAAGTAAAGAGAAAAATCCAAGGCAAATCTGGGATAGATAATAATAGGTTCATGGATATGATTCTAGCAGTAGAAAAAAAGATTGTTGAGGCAAGGAGTATTAAGGGGGCCTTAGGAAGAAATGATAGGGAACTTGGAGACCTAGTTGATTAGGAAGATGAGATTTTCTTGGAACCAATGGTTAATTTGAGGCTTATTGATGAGCAACATCAGAAGGCAGTAGAGCTCCTATAATAAAAATAGGGGACTTCATCATCACAAGGATTCTAAGACAAATTTAGTTAAAGATATTATTTTTGTAGAATATCTATAATATTTAAAAAAATAGAATATTTTTTTAGTAAAGGCATTTACAACTTGTAAGCACATTGCCTATAGGTTTGTCCACTTAGAAAAGTTTAGTGTATCCTAGAACTTTTGTACAAAGGACAACTATCCTTACACTTGTATACTTGTAATTGGATATGACTGACTGACAAAATTCCTTGTATTCTATAAAAGGATTATTTTCATTTGTAAAGAGAATGGAGTTTTTGAGCCAAAAACTAGTGTAAACTTTTGTGCAATTAATGCAAGTGAGGAATTCTACAAGGATTGTCCATATTCATTTGTGTCATTTTTTATTATGGTTTATCTCTCACTTGCTTGTTCTTATTTATAGATTTGAATGGATTTTATGAAATATTAGTGTTCATATTTCAATTGTAGAGTAATTAACTTGGGCCAATGCTAGTTTGACCAAAATTTCTCAAGGTCATTGTGTTTCCTTTACTCTTATTGCATTTGGGCTAATGTTGTTTACTTGCAAGCAAGATATTTAAAGTGAACTAAGTTATTCTTTGCAATTTTCTCATTCCTTAGATGTTTGCCTAGTTTTTAGAGATATTTTATCTCATTTTATTTCCTATTATACATTAGCTAAGTGACTTATTGGAGAACATTTAAACTTTGTCATGATGTCTGGGATAAAGATTAACATCTCTTTTCTACCTTACCCTTCCTTTTGCTTATTTTTTAATTAGACCACACTAGTATAATTTACATTTTAAATAATCACTTTATATGAGTATTTAGATTATAATTCACTGATATTAACTCAAATTACTTCACTATTTGTATAGATAGTTATCTAGTCACAGTGGCTCCCAACCACCAATATTTATAAATATTATGAAATAGACACTTGTTTTATCTCTATTTACCACTGGATAACAAGGATATCATAACTTGAAACTCATGAATTAAATTATTTAAATTTTAAAATGAGAAGTGATATTTAAACACTTTGGGCACCTGTGGTACACATTTAGGCATTAACACCACATACCTCATCATTTACTAGAAACACCTAAGATCCCTATTTTATACCATAATAAGCCTCTTTTAATCATTTGAATTATGGTGCATCTATGAGGAGAATATTATCTAGGTAAATTACTTTCTCCATACCTTAGGCTTATTGGGCTACATGCATAGTTTTACCTCTATAGTTAGTGCTCTAGAACATTGAATTGACACTAATAAATGAATGGGAAAGTATAATTTAAAGCCTACAAATCATTTAAATCCTTTCTTATATCACCCTCATATATTGATATTTTTTTGTTATTGTATTTATAGTCATTAATTTATATTCATTAATATTATACTATATTAATTTCAATTAATAATTCGTAATTTATATTTTAAACATTGTTTGATTCATATTTAAATATAATGTGTTCAATGAATTAAATTATATATAATATGTTGCATAGAATTATGTATTTTATAGTCACATCAAACATTCCCTTTAAACATGTTATTTATTATGTTAAATCATTGATAAAATATTACTCAAATCAAATAAAACTTATAAATAAATGGGAATCTACCCATTGCAAACAAAACCAACCTATGACATCTCCTATTACTAATAATAATTATAATATCCAATCCAAGTTACTTCTTATTACAACTAGACACTAAAGAGTATTTACATAACCTCTTATGCTACCCCCTCCTCTTGATCAGCCTACTTTTTTCCCTCAACGTGTTCCCATTTTTCATCCAAGTTTCATACAATATTATTATGATTATGTTGTCCAAACCAAAAGGGAATGATTACCTATACCTCCCAAACACATTTCTCCTAATCATAATGTATTCATCCCCCACCTCCTTCAAGACATATTTTCCAGCCAAAAGTATATGATATCACTAACCAATTATATAATAATCCTACCAAAATTTCTATTTTAGATCTCCTATAAAAGGCACCAACTTACAAGGATATCTTATATGGAATGTTGCATGATAAAAGTCTTTCTATGGATACACATCAGGTTTTATTTACTTTTATTATGAAGAATTTCAAGGATATTTATCATATCAAAACTTTTGATAAAGTATATGTACCCCCCAAGCATATCATTAGGCATAATCTTCTCTTATTTTTTCAAATCCAAATACATGGATATGTAGTTAAATGTGCAATGGTTGATGACAGTTTTGGAATAAATATTTACAATTATGATTTCATACATAAATTGGATTTTAGTAAAGATAATATTCAAAATTTTAAGCAACATATATAAGGGTTTGATACTACTCATAAAAAATATTCAGTACTATTATAATGGATTTATATTGGGCTCTAAAATGACCTTCACTACTTTTAAAGTTGTCTTTGAGTAGTTATAGTATAATTTATTCTTGGTTTAACTTTGTATTCATGAAAAAAAAAGCTATACCTTATAATTTTCATAGATGCATCAAAATTTTATATTAGACACATGACTATATAATTCTTGATGGTGATGCACCTTTTAATTAATATAGAATGACATAATAAAAATTGAATAAAGTCTCTAACAACCAATTATAATGGCATAAATGCATAATTATAGACTAGGTGAATTAAATAATATCAATAATACCTCACTAAGTGTTAGGTTTCACTTTAAGAGGCCATAATGGAAACCCCCTAGGTTTGTTTAGGTGAATTAGATTCACTCCCTTGGTAAATAAGAGTACATAGAGTAGGTGGAAAATTATCATATTTATTTTCCATGATACTATGCTATCACATGATTACATGATGTTGAGAAACTCAAGATGCCAAATGTCATCATGCCACTAGACACCATAATGCTGATGGGTGACATTACACTACCAGACATTGTTATGTTACCAAGTAATACTATACCACTAGGTGGTATAATGATATTGCAACAATATGTTATCACATGACATGTTGCTATTGTATTACCATATACCATCACATGATAGTATGCCATCATGTGATAAGATGTCATCATCTGATAATTTTCTATCATGCAATAATATGCTATCATGTAACAATATGTTGTCATATAATAATATGCTATCACATAACAATATGTTATCATGTGACACCATCCTATCATGTGGTATCATCCTACCATGTGACACCATACTTCAATATGGGGACATGCTACTGCATGACACCATGGTGCTAAGTGGCATAAAGATATCATGCGGTATCATGTTGTCACATGGTATCACATTGTCATATGGCATCATGTTATCACACAACACCATGCTCTTTCATGTCACCACACTACCACATGACAACACATTTTCCCACCTATCATCGATCACTAGTCATACCAACAGATTGCTCAAGTTCCCCTCCTTACTTATAAATACCACTACATTAACCTCATTTTCACAATTTTCTTAAATATTTTTCTCATCCAATCTACTTCCAACTAAACCTACCTACTTCCAACTCAATCTACCTACTTCCAACTCAAACCTACCTACTTCCACCTCAAAAAATTTAGGCTTCTAATGGCTTCCACATCCATGTAAAATTAGAGTCAATTAGGGGGACCCAAAATTGTGTTTCCAAAAATATATTGTGTTTAGATTTCCTCTAGATATTGGAGTAGCTTGAATATTTTTTTTGAATATATTGATCAATGCCAGATTATAGGCCTAGTGCAAATGCCTCAATATGATATGATTATCAAAAACAACCTATTGTGATATCTAGTTGACTATTTTAACCATAATGAAAGCCATTTTTACATCTAATTTAACAATAAAACAATATCCTTTGACACCCATCCATTAGATATCCATAATTTAATAGGTATTTTGCATTACAATGTAAGTCATGTTAGCACCAAGGTTATCTTATATGACATTGATAAAAATTACTTGGAGTCGATCTACAACGTGTCTGTTGACCCCAATGGTAAGTCAACATTTAATTTATTAATGAAACTATCAATTATTACTTATACCTAAATTATGTATTATAAATAGTTTGGTATCCTAATTCAATTGCATTTTTACTTTTGTATTTTCATTACAGATAGTCAAAATTGAAGGGGGATCCCAGTGGAAAAAATCATCAATCCATTTCTAAATATATTATCCATTTCTTTCAAGCAAGAATTTTTTTATAGGGAAAACCATTAGACATTCCCTTCTAGGTTGTTTACTATATTCTTTGTTCTCTCTCAGGTGTTTTATGTGACTAGTGGATAGTTATATCTACTAGGATTAGGGTAGAGTTAAATTTTGCTTTCTCAAAGGACACTTACACCATTTCATCTTTTAACTACATTGTGGCCTTATAATTCAAGGATTTATACAAAATATATAATACTATAATTATTATTACCCTCCATCAAAAAATTAAATCTAATGCTTTGTCTATCGAAGAATAGGAGATAAGTTTAGTTTTCCCAAGTCTCATTTTTTTGCTTTATAAATATTTCAAACTTTAACAATTTTTAGCCTATTATTTATTACAAGTGAGAGTGCATGTTTATGACACAATAAAATAGGTGGAAATTAAATGTCAGCATGCTCCAGAGGGCTATGGTGATACGTAGTCCATGGAGTATTCATTCAATTTATTTTGAATTTTGAAATGCCTAATAACTGATTCTATTTCATCTCCACTATTAGGTTCCCCCCAAATTTATTTTAATGTATTTTTCTTGTTTTATTCAATGGAAAAAATAATATTCATATTGGTTTTTAATTTTTTTTGTAGTTGACCCTCAAAATGTTACTATTGAGGATTCTTTCACATAACACAATCAATATTTGCCATTACACTTTATTTTTGATTTAAAGTTTATTACAATTTGCTAGTTAATTAACTAGATAATTTTTTTATTTTTTAGTAGTAGGTAAAAACACTAATGTCTCTCCCACAAGCATAATGAGATGCCAAGAGGCAACTCCCACAAGGACACTAAGAAGGGAGGAGATAACTCTAATAAGGACAATCAGAATGGATGAGGCAGTCACCTTGATAGGTAATAGCATTAACAAATTCAATTTGAATTTACTTTAATTTTATGTCTTCATACTTACCATTTTTGAATACTTTTTTTTTGCAGTCCACCCAAAATTTGTCAAGAGACTGAGAAGTATGCCACCACCCCCACCACCCATCCAGATTTAGATAAAAGGAAAGAACATCTCCCTCCCTACATAAATTTAAGGAATGTTGCAAATGTTTAATTTCCTAACTTTCTCTATTGGTGGCCTTTAAAGTGTATATAGTTTGACATGTTAGCAACAGATTGATCTGGATGAAGAGTTTATTGGCATTGAAATAAAGGTCCTCACTATTGGTGGATTCAATCCACATAAATTTATTCAAGTTCCCAATGTTCCTTGATAAGTGCCTCCTATGGATACCTCTTCCCTAGCTACCTCTTCCTCACCCCACACTGATAATTTAAATGCCTATGAGGATTCCCTTACTAATTTTTCATTAGATAATCTAGTTTCAAAAAATCTACTTGCCAATTTGAGGGATAGTGTTATTAACAAATTTAATGATTTAAAACAATGGGAGATAAGGGCAAAAACACTTATCAAATAAATCAATGCCCATTATCAAAACCACTCCCAAAGAGTGAATCTATTTTCTCTTGTTCAAAATAAACCCTCAAAGATTGACACTTTATTCCAGTAAGCTCAATCTAGATTGATCTCTATGGACTATGTTTAAAATTATAAGATTTTACAGATTATGATAAATAGGTTAGTAAATTTAAATGGAGAAGCCCAAGCATATTTCAATAAATGGGTTAAAGATATCAACCTTGTAACCATTGCACAAGTAGAGAAGGATAAAATTATGGTAAGTTTTCTTTATTTATAATGTGTATTTTGATTATTATAATAATACGTTTATATGTTCTTAAAACATATATTATTTGTTGTTTGTAGGAAAAATATGAAATTTTGAAGTAAAAATCACATCTTCTTAATGTGCATTTGAAAAATTCCAATAAAAGTATCCCCTTAGTGATTGCATTGAAGGAAAATCTATAACTATTAAATAAACAAAACAAAACTTTGAAAAAAATAATTAAAAAGCATGGTATGGATCCAAGCATTTTATTGAAGCAAAAAATAGATGTGGATCCTAAAATTATTTCAATAGGGGATGTAGCAAATGAGGAGATGGTGATTCTTAAACAAATGAATTCTACTATAGAAAATCTTCAGAAGGAAGGAGTGATAATGGAGGATCGATAACCATAGCCAGGGCAAGACAATGGGGTTTCCATGGGTGGGGATGGCAAGAAAAAAGGGGTTAGAGAGTCTCCACTAGAAAAATATTGATTTGTTTGAGTCTATATAATTCAAAATGACATTTTATATTGTTTAAAATAGTTTATATCATGTTTGTTTGAAAAAAACTTGTTTTATTAAATGATATTTTACAGTATAATTTTAATATTTTGTATAAGTTTAATGTATTGTGGTCAAGTTTATATATTGTATGGAGAAAAATCAGAGTAAATATTCTATGGAATTATGTGTTCTAGCATGTAGTTCTGGTATTTGAATGCATTTTTATACGATTATATTGTTCTAGTAGTTGTAGATTTGATTGCATTGTTATACTTTTCTAGTACTTGTAGTATTAATGCATTGTTATAGTGTTATATTGTTCTAGTAGTTGTATATTTGAATGCATTGTTATATCATTCTACTAGTAGCATTTGAATGCATAGCTATAATGTTCTAGTAGTTGTAGCATTGAATGCATTATTAAACTATTCTAGTAGTTGTAGCATTGAATGTATTGATTTTGGTATAATTTGTAAATACGTGAACCCAACTATAGGAAAAATATTTCTAGTAGTTGTAGTATTTGAATATTATAGTAGTTGTAGGAAAAATAGCCTATTTTAGAGTAAATATTTTATGGAATTTTACTATTCTAATAGCTATAGTATTGAATGCATTATTAGTGTTATATTGTTCTAGTAGTTTTAGATTTGAATGCATTGTTACACTATTGTAGTAGTTGTAGCATTGAATTGATTGATTGTGGTGGAACTTGGAAATATGTGACCACAATTTCTAACTATAGGAAAAATATTTACTATATATTTTTGTAATGGTACTAAGGTAAATGTGTAATAAAATAATTATAGTTACACTATTATGCATGTGTAACAATAAATCTTAATAATTGGAGTTTTAATGGCAAGAGAACTGGTGTCCTATGGTGCACCATGCATGTCTAGACATAAGACTTGTATGCTTTAATGAATGTTATAAGGAAATGATTTGTATAATGTTAATGAGAATTATGATTTCTACTTAATTAATGACATGCATCACAAAGATAAATAAATATTTGAAATACACATAATTTTAATATGATAAAAAACTATTAAATCTAATGTATTGAATAAGATTCATGATTAAAACATTCAAGAAATAGATTAAATAATTTAATGTATTTTAAGATGATAAAATAAGAAATATTTTAGAAAACAATAATTTTTATACTTACCAAACTAAAAATTGAGTAGCTGAAATAATCCTTGAGAAACTTGCTCATTATAAGTGTGATTTACATCTACCATGTGAGTGCCATATTCAGTCTTGGTATTCTCATCCTCTATATTGGTAGATGTATTAGTCATAAAATGCTTCAATGAATTCTATATGTAAATTCTCTCTACAATGTTAATGAGAATTATGATTATTACTTAATGACTGACATGCATTACAAAGATAAAGTACTATTTGAAATACACAAAATTTTAATAGGACAAAAAATATTAATTCCAATGTATTGAATAATAATCATGATTGTAACATGTAGGAAATAGATTTTATAATTTAATTTATTTGAAGATGAAAGAATAATAAATATTTAAAAAAATGTAATGGCTATACTTACCAAACTAAAAGTTGGGTAGTTAAAACAATCCTCGAGAAACTTGCTCATCATAAGTTTGATTTACATCTACCATGTCAGTGTCATATTCAATGTCAATATTCTCATCCTCTATATTGGTAGCTATATTAGTCATGCCTCTTCTTTCCATTAGAGAAATCCATGTTTCCACTGCTCTATCATATGGAAACCTATCCACAGAATAATGTGAAACATATAGTCTCAAACAAGTCTCTAGATTATTATCGAATCTGTTTCTAAGTTTTGAATTCATGAAGGATAATGCAATAAACACTCACTAATCTTCCACATAACCCAAAATCATTATTTTAATAAGTTCATTTAATCTAAAATATTCACTAATACTTTCTTGTAATAAGTTACTTGGATAATATTTTTCCATAGATGAGTGATGGCACCATTTTTTATTGGGTCACTTAAACACTAAAATTGATCCATCATTTTAATCCCAAACTATGTTGAATGAGACATCAATAATTATTTATTTAAAATATCATTAATCTAAACTTCATTCACATATATAGATTTACAGAAATGCCTAAAAATTGTACCCATGTATTTCTGAAATAATGTGTTGATCTACTCTTGACTATTAACATTGTTCTAAAAAAGGGATTCACAAATCTCATACCCTCCAACAACTCATCCCTTTGAAAACATTCTCTAATCTCATCAGCTAAGCTTTGTGAGATTTTTTTCAATTTAATTTGTGTTTTAGAAAAAATAGTATCATATAGTAAACATGTCACAGGTATATCTTCAGGCTTAGCTCCCACAACATCAAGTCTTCTAAAGCATGTGTGCATTGGGATCTGAATGCCATTTACAATGACACAAAGATGATCATGTATATTGAATTTCAAATAACTCTCTATATTTTGAAAATCTATCAAAATTTTCTAGGTTCTAAAAATAGGTTCACTAAATCTCTCATTCGATGTGTATAATATATCTAAACATTGACATACACATTTTCTCAAACATATGAAGTCAAAAATATAGATATATCTCTCTTGGGCATGTTTCATTAAACAGTTGATTTGCTTCAACATTGGAAAATTACCACATAATGTGAGTAAAGTTTCTAAATATGTTAAACAACATAAAAAATCTTTGGTTTTTTCTACTTCCCTATGATATTTATGCATAAACCTTGTCAAAGATGGATATTCCTCAAAAATTTTGTAGGCAGGTTCATACATGGAAATCCATCTAGTTTTTACATCTTTCAATAGTTTTTTACCATCTATCACCCCAATTGCAAATTTTTGGAACTCTATAAATATTTTTGGGCTACTTGACATGTATTCTTGTAAGTCACAAATAAGATCTTCCACTTTTACAACATTACTAAATGTGCTAACAATTTTATACTCAAGATTCATCCTATGTGCCATGTAATGGATTAGAATCATATATAGAGAAATTATTGTTTATAGGTGAACATAAAGACCCTTTCTATGCCCATACATCACTGATGCACCATCAATTCTAACACACATTAGCTTCATAGCTATGGCATAATCATCCATCCTATCTCTCTCTCTTAAATTAGATATAACCAATTTACGAAGGTTTTTTGCATTGCAAGTTTTTACCATTTTATGGATAGATAAAAGATGAGATTACCTTGAATAGTTTTCAAAGGTATACACATGCATGAAAACCCATGCTATGTTTTCAATTATAGTGACCTCATCAATAGATAGAGATAAATAGTGATCTCTTAATGCTTTCTTTCAAATATTCTTTCTCAACAATGGCTAGACATTTTTCCATTTCCCAAGTACTGTTATCCAACTAATGTGACTATGGAATATCCAAAAACCCATTATATTAAAATAAAATTTTGTAATCTATAAAATCAAAAATGGATTTTTCCTTTTTTTTAATGTGGAAAATAGTAGAGAAATACACATATTTTGCCTAAATATTAGACTGCATAATTTTTCCAAATTGCACTTTGATGGTTCCCCCTTTCTCAACAAGAATTTTTTGTCACTTTTGATCCTTTATATATTCACGTGCATATCTTACATGCATGCATTATTCTCCATTTTTCCATTTGTTTTTTCTTGTGATTTGTCCATCTACGTGCTTCATGAATATATATATTTTCACATAATGTTTCTCAATTATGTCCAAATTAAGTTACATTTTGTGTTATTTTCCAAGTTTCCAACTACAAATTATACATCTACATTTTGTTGGTGGCTCATTACTATTTTATGGTTCTACATGTTTTATAAATAGATATTTTGTAGCATAGTCAACTTGAAAATACCTTCCTATTATCCATGTACTTCTCTTCCTCTGTCAACATTTTTGAGTAGAAATTTTTAAAAAAATGGTGTCTAAAAATAACTACATTTATATTGTGAAGTGCATAGAGGAGTGTGTTTTAGTGAAGTGCCCAGAGGTGTGTCTTCTATGGGTGGTATTTTATCAATAAAATATTTAGGTAGTGAGAAGTTATTGGGATTAATTCTTTCTAATGAAATAGTGTCAATATCCATGTCAATTTTTGCATTGAAATGGTTTTGCAATTTTTCTACAGTGGAAAAAAATAACTGATATTTTTTAAAAAGATTCTAAATTACCTATATTTGAAGTTCCTATTATTTTCACAATCATATTTCCTACATTTTTTTAAAAAATACATGATGTTGGGTTTTTTTGGTATTTTATATGGTGATTTACCCTTGTTCTTACCTCCTAATGCTAGATATTTGTTGTTAGGTGGTTTATTACTATCATATTCCCATTTTTTATGCATACCAAGCATCAAGCTATGATCATGTAACATAGTTATGTCAGGTAAGAAGTTATCACCATGCAGCATAATGTTATAGGGTGTCAATCTAAGGTTGTATGATACACTACTTTTAGATGCCACATTATCATCATGTGGCACATGGTTATTAGGTGATCTATTACTCTTGTGTAGCAAATTACTTTTAGGAGGTAAGTTGTTTTCATGTGACACATTACTATCATGTAGTAGGTTACCATTGCATGGCCCATTACCATCATATGGTAGGTTTCCATCACATGGATGATTACTGCTAAGCATTAGTTTATCATCATGCATCACATTATGATTGGGTTCTTGGTTGTTGTCACATGAGATAGTGCTTCTAGGCATCTAGTTTGTGTCACACAACATAATTTTGGTGGAGGTTAGGTTACTAAAATTAGTTGAGTGGTGGAGTATGGCCTCAAGTCTTAATATCTTATAATTCAGTAAAGAAAGATACGTTAGTGGTAAGTTTGTGACCTTTGGGAATATCAACATATATACTATATATAGATGGTGAATTGCATGGATAATCCCATAATTATTTTAAATCATTGGTGATCAAACCCCTAAAAAAATGACATCTCAAAATTTTAGGCAAAAGGGTCATATGTTGTACCCTAAAAAAATGTCAAATTTAAATTCCCTAAAATCAAATATTTTTGAATTAATGAATATTCACCACTCAAATTTACCCTTCCAAATTCTCAAAGTCTTAAGCAAATATAAATCCTATCAAGGAAGTTATGACACAAGTATAAACTCTCAAGTAAATGGAAGAGCCTATTTAGGAAATTATGCCACAAGTGAGAGTTCCGACATAAATAAAATGATTTATCCAAGAAAATGTAAAACAATCACAAATTATAATAGAACCTATTTAGGAACTATGATTATTGATCTATTTAGAAACTACTTATATAATTGAATATTACTATAATAGTGATGGTGAAGATACACAAGAACTTATAGATGAGAAACTATCCAAACTAAATTTTAATCCCATTATTGAATATGAATACTTATTTCCTTATTTATTTACATATATTAGAGTGGGTGAATATATAGATATCCCTTCCATACAAGTTAAGGACAAAACACCCATATCTACACAATTAGATATACAAGATACTTCAAATAGTTATGATACTATTTCACCACCTTGGGACCTTAATACTCCTACACAATAATCACATCTCCAAAGGAAAGGTTATAAAGGTCACAATCTTAAGATCCCATAAAGTCATGTGTAATGATACAATTACCAAAGAAAACTCATAGCATGTCAAAATAAGATTTCTCAATAAAGGTATTTAAAATAAAAAAATCACTACTTAATGATTCTCCTACAAATATGGTTCCAAAGACTATGCCAAAATAACATTCATCTGATTTTGAGCCTCTCATTATAAAAACTCTTATTTATGGTAAAACTTTACTAATGTCATAACTCACTTACAAGAGGATAATATCAACATCTTATATATATATTTCACTCTCTTAGATATAATACACAACATATCAACCAAACTACATCACCATATTTTATAAAATGAGTGAAAAGCAATAATCTCAAATAGGGGTCAATCACATCGGCATAGTTTATTCAATGAGAATAATACAATATATATGAACTCTCCTATAACCATTCACCCTAAGAATAGGTTAGTTCTTCTAATAACTAACAAACCTAGATTCATTCCCAAATACACTCAACGTTTACATGATTTGTTTACCAAATCACTTATATAAGCAAACTAATATTTCACTAGTGTAAGTACAAACTAATTTATTTCTAACATAAACATTATGTATGTCATTTTCTACCAGAAATGAATCCATTTACAAACTGGAAAGGTGAAAATATTACATTGAATATCATCATATAGGTTTTATTGATATCTGAATTTATAGGTTTTATTTGATGATCTCCACTAATGACTAAGGGAACACAAGTTATAACTTACAATGTGGATTTTAATCACTTATTAAAACATATATTCTAGACACACAAGTGACAACTTACAATGTGAATTTTATTCACTTATTACAACATTGACTCTAAACACATAAATAAACACTTTTGACTAAACATAAATAACATTAACCACAAATTTTTTTTAACATAAACTACATTAACACCATAAAAACTAATCAAAACCCTATAATAAAATAAAATATAAAACGCATAAACATATTAATATTGACATACATATGATTTAAAGAAACTTGAACTACATACCATGAAAGACTAAAGAATTAAGCAACACATTATAAACTACAAACCCTACTCTAAAACTATTAATAATACTCAAACTATTAAGTACTATTAGCAACTTAATGACTTAAAAACTATATTCCTAAAAAAAAAAAAAAAAAATCAATACATATTCCTTAAAAAAATCACACAAACTATATGATTTTGACCCAAATTTTTATTATAAAAATTCACTAATGGTCCTAAGAAACATACCACTATAGAGAAAACATTAGACTTGAAATGAAAATGTGATAATAGTTAAAACATATGAATAAATTTAATAACTAAATATACGACTAAGATTATATACAAATAAAAAATAATGAATCAAACTAATGCCTTGACTCAAAGTGCATGTGGATAGATGGTATATACTTGCACAATATTGAGATCATATTCCATATAAGAATTAACAACTTTGACATGGAAACAAACCTAAAACATGTTAGTTGAGGTGTTTATGGATACCAATTTAACAAATCAACCTCATAAAGAATTAACTTTAGAGTGTGATGTTAGAAATGATATGACAAAATATAGGAAGATGTGTTGATGAAATATGAATCTATGTTGAATAGTGATTGGCAGTAGATGGAATGGCAAATGCTCATAAACTAGATCTTATGATGATAGGAGCCCCAATATATGCACATCTAAACATATGCACAAGACATTAAAAGAACACATGAAGGATATTAAATTTGAAATAATTATGTACCCTCCAAACATTAATGATGATGGTAGATCTATGTATGATAGTTTACTAGATCATTTATAAAATAATGCATGGATTTAGATGCAACATGATGCAATAATAAACATTTCAATGCAACTCATGTCACTCGATGTTTTTGCATGATGAATACAATACTAATGCATATAAACACAAGATTTCATAGCCATATATAATTATCATTGAGCTAGGGAGAAGAATGCGACCCTTTTTGTAGTAAGCCAAATTACTAATTTGCATTTATTCCATGTTCACCATTCAATGAGGATACAACTATCATCACTATTTCATGTGCCTTTAAATACATGGTAAGGATCAAATTTGATGGTTTCTCAATGGTCTTCAGGCTAAAAAACAAATCTTAAATGCTTCTTTTATGTTGTAAATAGCTCTCTAAATTTATAGAAAAAATTCAAATGATTTTTGGTTTTTTTACTCCTATTATTTAGGTTTTCAAATCAATTTGAATTATCAAATTTAATTAAGAAATTAAAAATATATGCCATTTTTTGTGATGATATTTTAAATTATTTTTCTATTTTTTTCCTTGAAAGAAATACAAAAAATGGATAGATTATTAAATGATAAAATTTGTGAGAGAATGAACAATGCTTATGAGAGAGTAGATGAATGTTGAATACCAAGAGTTTTTACATGGTTTTCACTACAAGAGATTGTCAATATGTAATCAAAGTGTATACATGTAAAAATTATTATTTCACATGGTCTAAAGTGTAACATTAGTTCATACAACCCATTAAATGTAATAGAGTGGTCTAAAAACTTGATCTGAAACAAAGTGATAAAATGAGTGAAGAATAATAAGATTAAATAGTGGTCAATCAAAAAAACATAGTTTATTCAATGAGAATAATACAATATATATCAACTCTCATATAACCATTCACCCTAAGAATAGGTTAGTTTTTATAATAACTAACAAACCTAGATTCCTTCTCAAATAAACTCACTTAATATTTATGTGATTTGTTTATCAAATCACTTATATAAAAAAAACTAATATTTCACCAATGTGAGTACAAACTAATTTATTTCGAATAAAATAATTTCATTGTGTCTATCACATTACCAATCACTCTTGGTCCTAAATCATGTGCACCATTATTTCACATTGGTCCTACCTTAGAATAATATAATTTAATTCTTGGAAGATAATGGAAAATATTAATGAGAGATAATCTAAAAAATAATAATGATTCTATCACATTTTATCATGCTAATACAATTATCACAGTTTCAAAGGAGAACATAATCACAACACAAGAACACAAAGTAGGGCATACTCTACTAAAATTCTCTCATATGATGGACATGCAAGTTAATGGATTTGATAAATTAAATAAATACATCCTATTATAATTGGTTGTTTACAACAAAATGAAGTATGTGTATACACCCTTTATATGCGAAATCCATGATAACTCTCTTCTAATCAAGTAATTGATTAATTACTTACATATTTTCTCCTTGTACATAACTTATTTACTTTTATTTCACTACTAATTATTCAAAACATTATCTAAACATCCTTCTAGCTATTGGTTTCACTTTTTATTTTGGGTATTTAGCCTCTTAATTTTTAAACTAATTTTAACAATCCAAAGCACATATCTCTATGTCACTCCACTAAGTCAATATTTCATATATTACACCCTACGACACTTAAGTGATCCGATATTGTTATATGAACACATATATCCTCTTCCAAATGTGAGGAACATGTACATCCTTACGTATCTTACTTACACTACATTTTTATGACTCAAAGGCACTTACACATTGGGAGCATATTACTTGGCCTTCCTCCCTATTTTACAACATTTTTACACCTTGCTTAGGATTGTTTTAATACATCCTATTTCCTATAATTTCAAGTCTTTAAATTATTAGTTTTTTAAAAATATCTTTTGGCATTAAAATATTCATAAAAATTTAATAAAAAGCATATATTTCAGATAAAATCAAAATAGTATAAAAAAATTAAAAATCAAGACCTAAAGCATTTTAAAAATTTCTAGCTTACTTTTTTTCATATGTTGTTTAATCTATGTTAATTGAATAACATATCTCAT